>VXBP01002065.1:85161-123780 GCA_013400115.1 Rhinopomastus cyanomelas | reverse complement strand
ATGATCTCTTGGGTCCCTTCCAACCCCTAACATCCTATGATCCTATGAACTCACTTCAGAACCTTGGGTTTTGAGCAACTCAGAGATTTCTTCTGGCAATGGTGGTGCTTTTACTTTTCATTTCAAATACTGCAGAGATGAAGAAGCCCCTGGTTAGCAGAGTCTCAAAAGGTAGATGCATTATGAAACTGAATAGCCTTCTGCATATCAGCATCAGCTGATCTATCAGCCAGCAAAAAACCACCTTGGGCTGAGGGAGATCTGGGTCAGGAGATGTAGCATGAACGGGCTTTTACAGGAGGCACTCTCTAACCAGCCCTGCATGCTGCTGTCGTTGTCACATGAGACAGCTGAATGAATCAGTCTCTGCATGGCTCTGCACCTCCGACAGCCATCACTTATGAAAGAGTTTAGGAGAAAATGAACAAGAAGAAGGGTTTTTTAAAAAAATGGGGCCCTGCCTTCTAAAATTCTGTGAACCTAGGGAAACTTTTCTTCTACCACAAACATTCCTTAAATACTAAGTGAACCACAGTAAGTTTCAAGTGCCTGGATATAGGCAGATTCCCTCCCATCTGCTGACTGCTCCTCTGTCATATTTTCTCCTTCTCCAGCAAAGCGCAGAGCTGGGAAACCGCAGAGGCTTAATCACATCACTGCCATTAAGCACCAGAACAAGATTGATGGGGAGGTTAATAAGTTGACTGTGCAATTATAACACTTACCATGTACCACTGACGATGGTTAATGTGGTTATTTCCTGCTCCTCCGATGGTTTCGCTGCGGGTTGGTGGAGTCAGTGCTGGAGCCAGGGTCTCCACTTCCTGTGTGCTGCAGCTTGGCTGTGAGCAGTAATAGGACACATGGCCATTAGCCACCTCTGCTCTGCCCTGTGTTTGTATAAACTCCTCGACTCCCTTTGCACTGAGGCGATGCAGCTGAAGTTCTGCTAACGAGAAAAGCATTAGCTGTGATTGTTTTTTTGCTGTGCTTTTCAGAGTCTGCAAAGGACTGGGCGCTAACTAGTCAGGGTTGCGTTAGAGCTCAGGGCACTGAGGGCTATTTTGCCCCTGTGTGCAAGGAACCGTTTCTTTCCATTGCTTTTTTCCTGAGCACACACACTTCTCAATGGTATCGCACCTCTCGCTCTGCTCTTGGTAGAGGCAAACTCCCTCTGCTTTGAGTCTTAACGTGAGATAAGATTAGATACCTTGATGGGTGTCAGTACCTAACTGTGATTTTCTGGACAGACGTTACTTGAGCTGGCAAATGGCATTAAATAACCAACCCTAAAACCTTTCCACCATCCTACACACAAGCACTCTTGCCACACGTACAGTCTTTACATGAATATACAGAAGGTGGTTGTAAATGTGCACTGGAAGCATTAGGCATGGTTTTGGTACAGAATTGTCCAAATAAAACTGTAGAATCATCATTGCTGGAAAGGACCTCCAGGATCCACAAGTCCAGCCCCAACCCTGGATCATGGCCTCAAGTGCTCTAGCTACTAATTTTTAAGTACCTCCAGGGATGGGGACTCTACCACCTCCATGGGCAGCCTGTTCCAGTGCCCAACTACTCTCCCAGGAAAGAACTTCTTCCTAAGATCTGATATAAACCTCCCCATATCCTACCATTAGTAATTTGGGAGAAGAGACCAGCAGCAGCCTTACTACAAGTGCACTTTAGGTAGTTCTAGAGAGCAATAAAGCCACCTCTCAGCCTCCTCTTCTCTAGACTAAATAATCTCTGTTCCCTCAGCCACTCTCCACGGGGCCTGTTCTCCAGCCTCCTCCCCAGCCTCATTGCACTTGTCTTGCTCATTGCACTTGCTCCAGCCCCTCCACATCCTGATGCTGTGGCACCCAAAACTGGACCGTGGTTTCATAAGTTCAGAGTAGAGGGGCAGGATCACCTCCCCGTGGTCACCATTCCACCTGCTTTAATGATTAAGAACAAATAGTGCTAGGCTGGCATAAACTGCCCTGGATGCAGTTTGGTGTGTGTTGCTTTTTGGAAAAGGAAGTGGTGTTCTCAGCCTGTTCGTTCAGAAGACAGTGCAGTCAGCACAGCTCATGGCACAGGACTGAGGAACACACTCCCGAGCCAGCCGCTGGCTGTTGTTTGGTTCTGTAGGGCTCCTTTGTAGGAACAAATAAGGTGATGTGAAGGAGTGGAAATGATTTCTGCCAAGGCTTGCTTCTCTTCACGAGGAAAGCCAGGACAGCTCTCAGTATTGGCTAACTGGTTTGCCCAAGGATTTACAATACCAAGGTATTTTACCTTGATGAACCCTGGTATGTGTGTTTTAAAGGGTATTAACCGGGTGTATTTGCTTTATAGGTCCTTATTGTATGAGCAATTCTATCCTGTATGAACAAGAAACCCTGAAGATAGAGTTGTCAGGGAAAGCTAAATATTCTAATGGTACCATAAAGTCATGGAGTAAAACTAGAACACGGAGACCACAAACAACAGCTGCTGCTGCTGCCCTGAAAACAGATGTTACAATGAAAAATAACACGGCTGGACCTTTAAGGTCATCACATTTGGAACAGGAATGAGCGATGTAATTGCTGGGGTTACAGCCATCCAGTGCAGGCAAATGGTCCCAACCAGGGATTCACCTGCAGCAGTTCCAGGTGAAATTCCTTGCTAAAGGATTATTCATGGCAGTAAGCTGATTTAGCAAATTATTTATCTGAGCAACACAGACTCAGGATTCATTAGTAGACAATTTTGCTTGGGAATGTAGTTATGCTAATGTGATTTTGTCTGGGATAAGAAGCAGGAGATTTGGGCCCCTGGTAAAGAGCAGGGAAGTTGCCCTCACAGCTCCAGTCCCCAATCCTGTTATCTAGTTAACACCTTCCACTGGCTGCTAATTGTCCTTACAGAGGTTGGCAGCAGTGCTGAGAATTAGAAAACCAGTTTAGCTGGGATTTTACAAGCATTAAATGTTTAGAGAACCAGAAGCTACTCCATTCAGCATAGAAAGGAGGTGAGAAGGACAGCTGTTACTGAGCTGTGTAAACCAGCCCAAACAGTCTTCCTTAGTTCTCTTAGTGTAAATGTGAAATGAGTTGAAGTGTTTCAGATGCCAGCCCTTCCTTTTCTTTATCTCCTGTGGTATCAGCACCAGCCTGGGCAAGCTGAGTGGCTCTGATTTTCCTGTGTGGCATAAAAAGTAGTATTTGTGGATCACTCAAATGAGTGATCAGCTGGGAATGAGAGCTTGGTTACTGCTATAAGATTTCAGGCTGCTCTTTGGTCTCAGTGCTCTGCCCCAGTGACACAATTTGCTGTGGGATTTGCTCAGTCATTATCATTATTTTCTGTTTCTGAAGAAGGCAGCTCTCTGGTTCGGTTTTGCCCCACGAGCCCATTCATCAGGCTGTTTTGCAATCAAAACATTCTATGTTTATTTTGTTAGTAAACAACAACCTCTTGCAAAATGTCAGTGTCAAGATTTCTGAGCCACGCTGGCCATCTTTTAGAAATGCTCTCGAGAACCCCCAGTTTTCATCAAGGAGTGAGCAACAGCCTGAAAAAAGCAAGGGGCTGTGTTTGCAGAGAACCTGGGTGTTGCTCTGTATTGGTGTGTGTGGTCTCGTGGGAATTTGCTGTCTGATTACAGGTTTTACTTCTGCCACCTGTGATTGACTTTAAGATAATATTTACTGAGACAAAAGCGGCTCCTCTGAGCACACAGACTTGATGAGAGGTTTATTTGTGCAGTTACAGCGCGGGATGAATCACGGCACCAATGCATATAGCAGCCTGTGCTGTATATTTAGTCTTCCGGAGCACAGTTGATTAGCCATCCCCGAAGAAGTCATCCTCCTTGTGACGCAGGGTTTGTAACACCCAGGTATGCCACTGTGGCATCCCAGCTGGAGTGTTCCCATTCTGCTACACAAATAATTCAGGGTATCTTTCCTCAGTCTTGTCCTGTCCTTCTCCTGACATTCAGCAGTGAGCTTGTCTCCTGCTCTGTTTCAGCACAGCTCCACCTCACTTGACAGCTTCAGATGGTTTTGGCGAGAGCTCAGACTGGTCATGAGGTTAAGAGCTAAGCTCAAGCAAGTGACTCTAGACAATTTGACTAGTTCCTTGGCCTGACAACAGACTGGGCTGTAGGTTCCAGCTGTGTCATTCAAGGTGTCATTCTGTCGGCTGTTCACTGGTGTCTGACACTGGTCGGGCTACCACTGTAGGTTTGAGTCCTCCAAACGGGAGAGACAGACGTGACACTGTGCCTACAGAAAAGCCTTGGCCGCTTGGCATGGGTGCAGGAAGTCAGGTGGATACCAACATACAAGTATCTGTCTACAGTGCAGTTACCCACTTGTAAAGAAGACATCTTGGAGTATTTTAAGAGCCCATAGCCAGTGGACTCAGTAGAATTAGTGTGTTTAAGGCAAGATCCATCTTTTGTGTCTTCCAGATCCTCACACCAGGGCAGAGAGCACACCTTACAACGCTTTGACTGCACTGATTATCTTTTCCCTGCCCATTACGGGTAACAATCTTAGATGTGTGTAACGCTACTTGAAGGCCAACTACAGATGAGAAGAACATACCCAATCTCATTATGCCTTTGCTTTCACCCAAAAGTGTTGACAGTATCCCTTCCTTTCCCCATCATTAACTGAGTACACAATTTATTCTAACTACCTTCAGTCAGACATTTGTTCTGGCCCCTTCCTGCAGGCAGCTGGCACAGCAGGATGCTGGCCTACGGCTACTATGTCTAGATACTCAGAGGTTCATCGCAGCCGGGGTGAGAGATGCTGGCACCAAAACTTGAATCTCATTGAAAAGCCACAGCAGCAAATGATCACGCTTCTTCTAAAAAAAATTAAACCCTTTTTTATTTGTATATTTATTTTTATATATAAAAGAAATACAAAAAAAAAAAACCACAAACAAAATGCTGATTATGGCAATTCAGTTTTGTCAGCCCCCTCTGCCTGGGCTGCTGTCTCAGATCCACCGGGAGTGAGCAAAGTCCTCCGGTTATAATGTCCTTTAATGATTCCAGAGTTATTGTTCTCATTAAGGATCTGCTTCTGCTTTTGCCTGTTAAGAGACTGTACAAGTCCTAATACAACGGCTGCTAGTGAGTACTGTCCAGTCAGTTTTCTGGGTTGTAAGATTAAAGGGTTTGGCTGAACTCTTCCTAGAAGAAAATAGGTCTTGATTTTTCCTTCCTGTTCACTGATACCTTTGACGTAAATCTCTCCTCGGTAGTCAAAGGCAAATCCTCGGTCCTTCAGGATCAGATACGTTTCCTCAGGCACTTGTATTCTGTCACTAACACCGGTGCTGTCCATCCGACTTGCCAAATTCACTGTCTTGCCCCAGATATCGTATTGGGGTTTCTTAGCTCCGATGACTCCCGCTACGACAGACCCATGGCTAATCCCTGTTGCATGAAGAAATCATTGAGAAGAGAGAACCAGTTAGAGAAGAAAGCATGGAAACCATATTGGCAGCAAAGAACCAGCTTCAGCCTGGTTCAGACACGCTTGTGCAAAGCGTGAGGAAGAGGTGTATGTACAAAGAAAGTAAGGAAACAAAAAAGAGCCAGAAAAGCTAGGAAACATCAAAAGTGGCATCCACAGAGTTATTTTACAGGATACTTGTTTCAGCAGAACCACAGTTCATCTGTATTTTAGTCTGGAGGAGACTCAGGAGGGACCCTCTCCCTCTCTACAACTACCTGAAGGGAGGTTCTAGTCAGGTGGGTGTCAGGCTCTTCTCCCAGGCAACCAGCAACAGGACAAGAGGGCAGGGCCTGAAGCTGCCAGAGGAAGGTTAGGTTGGATGTTAGAAAGCCCTTCCTCACAGAAAGGGGGATCAGAGCCTGGAAGGGACTGCTCAGGGCAGTGGTGGAGTCCCCATACCTGGAGTTGTTGAAGGACAGTGTGGTTGTGGCCCTTAGTGCCCTGGCATGGCTGATGTGGTGATGCTAAGTCCTGGGCTTGATGAGCTCAGAGGTCTTTTCCCCCCTGAATAACTCTGTGATTCTGTGTTCTGCACAGTATTGCCAAAGCTCCTGCAAACTGATTCTTAAGTAGCAGGAAAGATCTCTCTACACTTGTTGAGGGCAACTGCTCTGCAGTCAGAAATCACATTATGTTCCATGAAATTAAGATGCTGAAGTGTCCTAGGGCTTTATTACAAGATATAGGTTTGTTGCATAAATTCAAGGCAGCATTCATGCAGAGGAGTCTTTTATTCTACAGCAGTGACATCACAACACAGCTAGTGGCAAGGCACAGGTATGGGAAAATGATCTTATTTTTTAATTGATTTTTTAAATTATTTTGGTTTTAATTGGTAATAGAGATTATTTCCAGAACTGCTGCATCCTTACTCTATGAAATTTTTGCAAGAGATCCATGGGTGGATGCATGTTCCCTGTGTAGTCTTGGAAATGAACAATTTTTTATTCAAAGCCATAGGAAGTGCAGATGACAGTAATGCTGCAGCCCTCTATGCTGTGAACTTCAGGCAGGGTTGTCTCTAATGGACACATTTCTTTCTCGTGGTTTTTGGCTTTGGCCTGTGATCCAGTCAACTAGAGAAACCATCAGAGCTACTCCTGCTACGTGCCACATATCAGGGCCACTTTTTCATCCCATCCTACTTGCCATCCAGGACATTCCATCCAGGATAATGGACTCCCCATCACAGCAATCCAGAGCTGCTGCTAGGGGCCAGCTCAGAACTGAAATTTTGTGCAAAACCAAAGTACTACCCACAGGGTAGTTAGTAAGAGGTAGCACTTACTAACAGCTAAAGGGTTAGCTGTTAGCAACCGTTTACTGAGGAAGTATTTGAGGGAGATTAATTGGAGTCTGTGCAGCCTGTATCAAGCTCAGAGTTAGGTCTGAGATGCCCAGTCAGTTTTTGTGTTGGATCTATGGGTTCTTGGCCAGACTTGCTAAAGACAGGAACTGAGTGAAGCTACTCATTCAAAGTTCACTAAAATGTAGGACTCCCATGTTTTACAAGTAGGGTATTTCTGATTTCTAACATTGCCTGGGTTGAAGTCAGTTTCAAAACAGAGGACACAGTGCTTAGCGTCTCTCAGGCCGTCCGTGTCCTCAGAGTGCTCCTGAGGTGGGCTAGCAGAGTCAGACTGCAGACAAAATCCCATTTTCACTCTTACGTGTGAACGATGCTTACCAATGCGGAGCTCAAAGTTGTTGAAGGAGTGCTTGTTGATCTCCTGTATGCTTTCGTTCAGAGCGATGGAGAAGTCAGCCAGGGCACATAAATGCCCCCATTTGTCTTCACATTGCTGAGGAGTAAATGATAAACCAGTATGTCAGAGAAGTTTGCAGCTCCCACTCAGCCTTACCAAGTGCCAAGTGTCTGAATTTGGAATTGGTAAGGGCAGTGCCCTGGCACTCAGTCCAAGAGAGGTGAGGCATTACTCATGGTAATGTTCCCCACTGATGTTACACCACTGGGACATCTGGATGTGGAGAAGCTTAGCATGAAGTACCAAAGGCAGTCATTTCCTGTCCACAGTCTGACAAGCAATCATGGCAATTAGTAAGGCATGTGAAACCTTCCTAAGGCTGAGAAAGAAAGAACAGAAAGGACTGAGATAGCTCAGGTGCAAGGATCTAATTTGCTGTTGCTGAAACTGTCACCCAGAGAAAGCATCAATTCCAGTTCTTTCAGAAATGGGATACTGATGGAAACAACAGGACAAACTGGGCAACCTGGGATCTGTTAAGTGGGAGAGAAAAGGCTGCTCTGTAGCTCATTAATCACCTCTGCTAAGAGCAGTGAAGTAATTCCCTGCCTCTTCCCTTCCATTTGCATTCCTACAGAGCAGTCAATATACAGATGGGGTGGATTATAAACCCAATATACCAGGAGAGGGTTCTTCGCAGAACAGCTGACAAGGCAGGCACTCTCAGGGGAGGACAGGGAACTCCTCAGCTCTTTCTCTGGGTAGGCAGTTGAGTGAGGAAGGTTTCTCCCTGATAGTGGTTGTCTTATCCATTCTGAAGCCAGGCAATTCTTTCATCAAAAAAATTTACAAGCCATATGAATGAATCATTGCAAGTCCCTCCCTGGGTCATGCAGCCCAGCTTTCTGCAGTTGTCACCATCCTCAGTGATTAATACTGAATGTAAGTGCTTCCCTGGCATCACCCTTTTCTGTTCATACAGGTTATTGTTGGGTCCTTGTCCTCAGTCTCATTCAGTTCACAGCATGCTAACCTCATTCAGCAGCCCTGACCTCTTAGATAGTGACAAGGAGATAGACATGTATGTATGAAGAATAATTACATGTGGATAAAAATTCCACTAAGGCTCTTTCATAGTTCAACAAAAAGGAAGGGTTAATCAGCCTTAGAAATGCAGTACAGATCTGCAGCCTTTGATTTTTTACTCCCATCAAGAGTCAAAAGAATCGTTTAGGAGCTGTGTAGCTATAACCAACCATCTCCTTGATGTCCAGTCTTTCTTTGTTCATCCCTGCACAGAAGCATTTTGAGCTGGAGCACATGAAGATCTCATGCATGCCTAGTGCTGTGGATTTCTAGCTATCAGCATTGCTTGTTACTCTGTAGGCAGGAGATGCTCAGTCAGTTTCACTCCACGTGTTTTATAATGTATTCCAAAGAAAGAACGGAAATGTTCTAGTTTATGAAGCTCAGCTAATCTGGCTTCTGCTTTTCTGGCAGTTGCAATCACTGTGGGCAGATCTGATTGCCACTCTGTGATTGATCTGGGGCAGCACACCCATTTTGTGGTGTTCTTCCCTGAGGACAGGCACCAGTTGCCAAGCAAGACAAATTTCAGCAACAGCTGACTTCTCACTGGATGCATTTCAGAGCTTCATCTTGTTCCTTTGGGGACTTCATTTTCACACATAGTCTTGGGTGTACTTCTGAATGTATGTCTCTCATCTGACGTATCTGAGGTTTGTGGCTGTGACTGTGCATGTGTCCTCCATGGCTGACTTTTCAGCTGGTTTTCCACCTCCGCTTTGTGATGTCGTGCAGTTGAACCGATGGGTCTGCTCTCTTTTTCACGTACAGTTCATCGCTCTGCCTGCAGATGTACAGCTGCATCTTCACATGAATGTACACATGACCCCTTCCATTCGCAGAGTGGTCTGACAGTTAACAGATCCTCTCTCTTCACAGATTACTGGAGGCTGCCAGCTAGATTACAGACTGAGTTACTGTGCTGACTCCAGAGCATGCCCGGAGGTGTTGGTAGACCTGCTGTAGAGTCACACCAGTGTGACCAAACGGTGGCTTGTTTTCCTTCTCTTATTACACTACATTTGTGGAAAGAATCCATATGGTTCTTATTCTGAGCACAAGATGGCATTTCAATTCATCAAGATGTGCAACTGTTGTCTGCCAGAAGCCCCAAATGTCTATTTTGTTTTAACAAACACAGCTCTAGAGAACCGCAGAGATAACAATAAGATTTCCTAATGTGAATGGTCAGACACACCAAGAGCTTCAGTTCTCTTACCTGTTTTTCAGGGGATAATCCTGACACGGCCATGTATGTGCTGCCAATTGTTTTGATTTTTTCAATATCTTGAAATCTCTCTTCACCTAGTAACTAAGACAGATGCAAAAAAACCCAGTTACTTCTATAATTCTGACTGCAAATTGCTTCTATGGATTCCAAACCAAATGATTACGCTCGTGGCATGGTCCAGCTGGGCATGGAGCACAGCTCACTCTGGGTGCTAGGGCACAGTGAGCTGGGCTATGCAACAACATCTGCTCACAGGGTGCACTCCAGCTAAGTGCTGTAGGGCTCGGGAAAGCTGTTCAGAAAATCACACCACATACATGTTCCAGCCTAACTGAAATGCAGATGAGTCCTGTCTTTCCTGAGGTAAAATCACTGCAGACAAACCCTGTGTATGTCTGTGTGAATGCAAGAAAACTTCACCACTTACGTGTGCTCTTGCACATCATCTGGAATAACTCTTCACAAATGAAGTGTTGCTACAGCAACAATTCAGGTGATGACACCAGAGTTAAAGAGAATTCAGTCAACCATTTTAACTGTCTCACACAGGCAATGGATGGGTGGAGTAAGTGCCTCCAAAGAACTTCTGTGAGAGTCCTCCTGTATGCCACTGCTTCTCTCTACTTCCTCTCAGACCTAATGCTGCCATGTTCAGTGGGTCATTCAGTCTGTGCTTTTGTTGCAAGATTTCCCCTTTTACAGGGGACCAAAGGGAAGTGGTAAACACCTGTATGAGTTTGGGATAGCTATAGGTGCTAGGTAAGCATAAAGAACTTGGCAGAGTAAGACTCTGCAAGAGGAAGAACAAATTTAGTCTAGTGAGTCACCCTGAGTGGAGTGAGAGAGATGGTTTGGTCCCAAGTCCATATTCAATGTTTAACTTGGAAATTTTCCTTGAAAGATCTAAGTAGAGTTCAGGTTGTGAACTCTATCACTGACAATAGAGCTTTATGGTGGATGTAAAGCTCTATTTTATCACTTCATCATAGGCTTAAAAAATGTGTTTTGATGGTGTTGAGACCAAAATACTCCAAGATCTTTCGAAGTCCCTTCTAATTCCTAATGTTCTGTGATTCTGTGAAATTTCATGTTTAGCAATATGGAATCTATTAAATTCAGGCAGTCCTGGAAGACAAGAATACAAAGTCCACAGAAGAAAAACATTTCAAACTTCCAGTTTTAAAGGCTCAACTTAGTTGTGACTGATATGAAAAAAAATAGTCTTGCTGTCATCAGGCAAAAATTAATGGAGAATTTCCCCTTTACTTTATGTACTGCCATACATTCTTCTTCCATCTTGTGGGCTTGAACTTCCTGTCAGATAAAAACTAAAGGGATTCTTTCATTCAAAGAGAGAAATATACCGAAGACATAACATGAAATATCCCCTGCCATTGAACTAACCACAGCGTACGTCAGCCGGAGCGCCGGGGTCTTGGACGCTCTGCGGTTCATTACAGATATCTCACCATCTGTCTCTAATGGGAGGCTGCACAGCACTGCGCGCAGGGAATACAAAGCCATATGGTTAATGGCCCCCTTCCAAGGCAGAAAAGTCCAAAAACTTGACCAGTTCATTGCTATTCTTCAAACTGCTAGAAAGACTCATTATCTAGGTTTCCCTCCCATAAGGGCAGCTCATCCAACAGCTCTCTTAAAGAAAGAGGTAATTTCTTCTGGCTCTGCTTTTGTGAGCAGCCTGAGAGCACCAGGTGTGTGGGCAAGAGGAGAAAATGGTCTTGGTTAAAAACAGCCTCTTTTCATATCCAGATGGTTGCTGGAAGCAATAGCAAACAGCACAGTAATTTAAAATGTATGATAAATACCTAAAATGACTCTTTTTAAGAAACAAAGAACCTTTTGGCTGGGAGGTAATTTGGAAGAACTAATCTCCAAGTTATCTTCTTTCTTCTCATCCATTATTGTTGCCCAACCTCTGTTTTTACTCCCCTGCTTTATCCTGTCTGTTCGATAGCTTCTTTCCTTCTCCAAGTTAACGGTCTATTTACCAATTACTTTCTTTACAGTGTGACAGGATGATGGATTTTGATATTGTGGAAAGATATTCCAACTCAGCCTTAAATCAGCAGCTATTTGACACAACATTGTAAATAGGGTTGGTAATTTACCAGGATAGCCCAGGCAACATTTTCAATTACTAGAATGTGGTTGGCGTTTGAAAAGCAACTAATGGCTTGCTGCTGCAATTCATGTACAGCCAAGGTTTTATGGAGGTCAGACCCTGGGATATAAACATGCAGTGAAACATGCACAGAGCAGCACAAAAAGAAATGTTCCAGGACAGGCCACACAACAGCAAAATAACCAGCAAAGACTGAAAGCAGGGCGCTGCGTTCTGCTAAAACTTCTATTTGTGGCAGTTTAATATATTAAAACCTGTTGTCATAAACATCACGTAAATCACTGAAGGAAAAAGAAAATGGATGGGGAAGGAGCCTATGAACTCAAAAGCCCTCATGAAAGCACAAATTCTAACTCTGCTGTCACTAAGGTACGTAAGCGACAGATTAAAAAGGCTAGGAAGAATATTATGTTAAAAAACCTCAACTGCCTCAATGTTCAGAACTGTCCCAATGTTATCTTCTTGGTGCCACATCTCTAAGAATGAGAGTTCAGCTCTGCGTGTCTCTTGGGGCTAGACTCGCATGAAAACGGGCAACAGTCAAAGTTCATGTTTGCAGTGCTCATGTCTGGTTTTTGATGTGTCAGCTGCTCCTGTCGGCACCTCTGCGCTAGGGCACACAATAGGAAATGACAGACAAGTGTATTCTAGAACAATGCTGCATGCCAAATGAAAATACAAAACATAGCTCTTCTTGTTAGGCCAGAAACCAACACCTCCCATTTTGTCCCAGTCAACAGGAAACCTGGATAAAACTCTAGCAGTGGGATTGGACTAGATGATCTTTTGAGATCCCTTCAAATCCATAATGTTCTATGATTCTGTGAATATGGAAATCCATAGATTTGAGAGCTGTTAGGAAAGAAACCAAACTCAGCAAAGGCTGTGCTTTGACACAAGAGTCAAGTCACCTACTCCCCAACATCAGACTTTGGAGCAGGTTCCTCCAGCTCCCTCAGAAAGACCCACTCACAAACTGACTGTTCCTGGGCTCCTACCCTGTGCAGATACTGTTCCAGGATCTGTTACCCCATTCACTAGTTGTTGTTAGACTGGCTTTGTCTTTTTAACAGAGATCAACTGGAACAGGCTGCCCAGGGGGGTTGTGGAGTCTCCTTCACTGGAGATGTTTAAGACCCGCCTGGATGTGTTCCTGTGTGACTTGCTCTAGGTGATCCTGCTGTGTCAGGTGGATTGGACTAGATGATCTTTTGGGGTTCCTTCCAAACCCTAATGATTCTGTGATTCTATGATCAATTACCTGGAAAACAAAACAACAGCTCTGATGTGTAAATTTTCTGTTCTGTAGTAACAAGGAAGTGTCTGTAAAAAAGATAAATCAATAACCCATATCTCCTTCTCGTGCACCTAGTATGGCTCCCAAACCAGGTCATCTTTTATTTTCATCACTGCTTTCATAGAATCATAAAACAGTTTCAACTGGAAGAGACCTTCAAGATCATAAAGTCCAACCTTTTCCCAGCCCTATCAACACCACTAAACTTTGCCTGCCAATGTAACATTTACCCTTCTCTTCAACACCTCCAGGGATGAGGACTCAACACCCTCCCTGGGCAGCTGTTCCAGTGCCTGACAGCCCTTTCAGGAAAGAAAGTCCTCCAGACATCCAACCTGAACATCCCCTGGCACAGCTTAAGGCCATTTCCCCTTATCCTGTCACCGGCCACTAGAGAGAACAGAGCATCCCTACTTCTCTTTTCTATGTAAGTAAAGAATTGGTGGTGTTTAATCTGATTTGACATTAGGTACTCAATTCAGATGCATAAACACAGAAGTCTTGTGTCATCTAGAACATTCTTCCCTGAAAACCCTCTGAAGGCTCCCTCCAGAACAGCTTGAGTTCTCTGACTGTGGGGTGTTCTCTGACTGGGGGGGCCTGATGTGGGTGTCTCAGATCACCTAGGGTATCTCGAAAGGCACCAAGTACAAATGCCTTATACTCCTATGCTAAAACATCTGTGTTTGAGGGTCTTTGCAGAGGTGTTCATGTAGTGCTGAGGAGCAGGGGTTTCCCTTGACTAACGAATCTGCTCTTGCTCTCAAGCTGGTTTTGCTTCCAGCTCTGTATTGAGAGAGCAGCAGTCTGATGAATCCATGAAAAACAAGGAAGAGATACCACGTAGTATCAGTAGCTACACGGAAACACTACCGGCCCCGAAGCATTGTACCTGGAAAGGCTTCTGGTCATTTGTCATGGGTAGGATTACTCACTTCACTTGTTCTGTCTGGCATCTCACCTTTCAGATCGTTTGAACAGAACGAACGAATGGCCAGATGATGCTGCAAGTAGGTTAGCAGTCAGCCAGATTTCATTTACTACCCATACCAAGAACATATCTATTATTCAACTAAACACATCTGGGATATAACAGAGTCCCTAATTAGGTCCTTTATTAATTACAGAGCAGGTGTTAAGGGGCTGAATGTATTATTGTGTTCAGGTTTTGATGAAACCTTCATCTTCAGTAACCGCACAGTGGCAGTGGAATTTTGTTGTGAAGATCACATGGACGTGCATGACAAAATCTCTTCAATTAATTCCCAGCAATAGGCTTTGTTTGAGCCATAATTGTTTTAATCAGATCTGGAAAGAAAAACAAAACTATTCATCAAGAAGCATGCTGCCAGCCACATGAGCTCTCAGAGAGAAGGAACAGATATTTATACCTATAGGAAATGCAGGGCAGGACCTTAGCTGGTGACAGACATCTCCTCATAGAAGAGTAGTTTTGTTTTCTGCTAAAATGCACAGAGATGCATCGCCCGTGAATTCTTCTACAACACACTAGTAATTCTAGTAACCAATTGATTATATGGATAAACTCCTCATTAACTGCCTCTCAGAGCTTGGTAATTGTAACCTTGACCCAGTTTTTATGAGCTGCCACTCTATAAAAATTCCTCATGCCCAGGGTAAGGAAAGGTAATGAAGGTGCAGCTATGGGCCTGATTTGAACTCCTATTTAGGTTCTAGCCTCTGGCATGTGAACTGAGATGCTTCTTTGCAAAATCTGTTGGAAAGTCAATTGCTCTTTATGCCTGTTTTGCTTTAAAAGCTGAGAAGAATCTGAAAGTTTAATTGAGGTATTTTCTGCAGAAAAGTTGTAAGTTTGGGTCTGAAAAGTTGGAAAAGAAAAGTGCCTGTTCCCCACTCCCCCTTCTTCCTCCCACTCAGTGGCTTCCACCTTCTTTTTCTTCTCCATCTTGGTGTCTGTTCGGAGCTGCATTGATTGGTGGTGAGAGACAATGTTATCACTTCTGAAGTTGAAGAAAATTTCTAGCAAGTGGGAACATTTGCCTGGACCTGGAGACACCGGGAGAATTCTGAACTTTGAAGATTGATGAGGGAACCGGCTATAATGAACACTCCGGACATTTTTATCTTAGTTGAGTGTAGGAGCACTGTGATGAAACTCCTTATGCCTGCGTCTATGTCTTCTGTGAGGTTTTTCTCTGATGTGTGTGGGGGGGATGTATTAAAATGTCTTGGTACCTGTTTTCCCCAAACTCAGTCAGTTGTTTCACTGCCTGTGGATACATCAGTGGGTTTTTTAAACCCTCCCTTTGTGTCTGCCACTTTATATGAAAGCTCTTGGTTAAAATATATAGACGGGGTCTCTAACCCACGACAATGTCCTTGTTTTCCACTTATGAAAAGAAGGTAACATCACTTCCACCCGAGGAGGAAACTGAAACAAGTTGTTCAAAATTTCAGAGAGATCACAGGTACTTGCTATTCAGGACATAAAAAAAAAAGGGTAAAGGTTCAAAAAGTCTTTTTTTCCTGATCTTTTCCTCTCAGTCATCTGCGTTCCACTTTTATCTTTTTCTCCAGTACCTTCCTTTCAATCTCTTGGAGATCCTTGGTTTTCAAAGCAAAAAAACCCCAACCCCTCAAACAAAACAAAAAACTGTAGGCTAGATCCTCAATGAGAGACAGGAGTTAAGAGCACAACTATGGTCAACCAAAATCATTGTTTTTAAATGTTCTCAAGTCTTCATTCAGCCACTGTAAACCCTTGTGAGGCCTGAACAATGGGAGATCTTCCAATGCTTTAGCTTTCTGTAAGAAAAGTTTCCTATATGCTTAATCTATGGGCAGACTTCTAGTCCAAACTGGGCATGCTCTTTGTCCTCGCTCAAGAAGTCAGTCCTTTCCACTCCAGCAATGGCTTCTGAGTTGAGAGACAAAATGATACAAGATGCTAGCCTTCTTCAGATTACAAACTCAGTGGAGTTTTCCCCTCCTCTGTTCTAGGCGTTTGCTCATGTGGGATGTGAGATCCACATCCAGCTCCTTTTGAGGTAACAAATTCTGCTTTCTTGAGCTGCTCTAAACTTGAAGCTCACAAGACACTCATCACTTCCCCAGCTGACCCTCTACCACAGCACAGACATTAATTAGAAATTCCTTGGGGTAAACACAGACTAAACAGAACACTGCATTCCTGAGGAGGTCTTTTTACTGTTTTTCACTTATTTCTTGCTATCCTTGTGCCCCTTTTCCTGCTGTTTAGTACTAATCTTGCCTTATTCAGCAGAATTCTGAATAGGATGTCTATTTCTCACTTTTCTCTTTAAATAACTTATCCAAAAACGGTCACACACCAGTGACAACACCACAACCTCCCACTGTCTCCTCCTCTTTACTCTCCAAAGAATTCCACCCTGGCATACAGATCCTATCTCACGCTAAGTAAAGGTGGCTCAGATTCCTACCACTTTCTCCTACCACTTGATGATCACAGGAGTGGTACACTCCAGAAAATTGCTTGCAGTGTGTAGGTTAAAATTCCCCATGCCACATAATTTTGCCTTACTTTTGCACCTTTACTAGTTTTAAAATGGTTTTCAAAGCTCTTGGTTGGCTTATCCTGTGCCCCTTCTCATAGCTCTTCTTGGGCTTATTATGGGACATGATCCTACCTGTATAAGCTTCCTTGCGAATGAGCTGGCAGAGCACGCAATGCCAACTGTGTGACTTGCTACTGACTTCGCCTCCACTTGCTTCTACCTGGCAGTAGCTACACTGGGGGATCTGATTTCCTCTGTTCAGCTTATCCCCCGCTCAGTTCAATTTCTGAAATTAACTTGACAGGATAATTAAATAATTATTTTTTCCTTTAGATGTCCTTGGAGTTATTCTTTTTAAAATTTCCCTTCACCTCTGAATTTCTCAGTAAAGCAAGCAGCTTATTCCTTTACCTGTGCATAACATACGGACAGACAAGTTTCATAGGATCATAGGGTGTTAGGGGTTGGAAGGGACCCAAGAGATCATCGAGTCCAACCCCACTGCCGGAGCAGGACAAAACTAACACAGATCACAGAGGAACGCATCCAGGCGGCCTTGAAAGTCCCCAGAGAAGGAGACTCCACGACCTCCCTGAGGAGTCTGTTCCAGTGCTCTGTGACCCTCACAGCAAAGAAGTTCCCCCTTGTGTTGAGGCGGAACCTCCTCTGCTGCAACTCAGCTAACATGTCACCACCTTCCATTGTCTACCCAGCATTTGCTCCTGAGCTGTGCTTCACATTTAAATGGATTCTGGTTTACCTTTAATATTCACTTGGTGTCCTCAAGACATCACCTTTGTTTGTTTGGATTCAGACAACTCCTTTCCAGAACTATTGCTAATTTCTTCATCCTTCTTTCACCTACAAAACTGAGACACCTACTTCTGCACACACAGAAGCAGACTGTTTATGCACATAAATAGTATGTGTTATATATGAGTTTATACTCAACTATTGATTTCAGTCTTTATCTCACTAGGTCACTCAGGCCAAAGCTTGGCAAGATAAAAGAGCAAAACAGGCAATTTGATCAGAGCCGAGAACCCAGGCAATTATCAGAAGTGGAATACTTATTGAATTTGATAACTTAGAATGACATCTCTCGGGTTGGGAACTCATAATTTCATCGCTCTGAAATGTTGTTTAGTAGCCAGTATTACCTCATCAAAGTCTGCGATGATTTCGTTCAGCAAGCGCAGACATTCTACTCCTTGGTTATTCATCTCAGTCTGAGAATAGAAGTCGGCAAATCCCGGAATAGAAGCAAACATCACACCAACAGCATCATAGGACTGAGAATACAATTCCTAAAAAAAAAGGAAAAAAATTAATTGAGTGGGAATGTAGGAGTGAGACCCTAAGTGGTGACAATTTCAATAGGTTTCTTATACTTTCTGTATGTAACACCTCACTTGAATATTAGCCAAGTGTTAGCCAAGGTCAACAGGAGGAGACTACGAGCTTTCACATTTTTATGAGGTTTTGACCTTTTCTGCAAACCTGTCTCTGAGGTCGGGGGCTACTGTACCAAAAGGAAATAGAATTTTTCTGTTTGATTTATATGGGGAACCACTTAAAGAAACAAAGGATTCATTTGCACAGGATCTGAAGGATTCATTTACCAGAGCATGAAACTGTTGGGCAAGCTGAAGGAACCCAGCGTTCCCTGTTTAAATCTGTCTCATAATGTTTGCAGTATTTCTAAACTAGCTGATTAACGGGGACTGGATGGGACCATTCAAAAGGCCTCATATGATCTCCGTGTGAAGAGTCCTTTCAGGTACCACATCTCCTGTTTATACTTCACACTACCGCAGCTCTTGACAAGTTTATTCTCAGGTCTGCAGAGAGCCCCTGCTCTGCGGTCAACTGTGGTTCCCCTAACGTGACTATGGAGCTATTTGCTTGCCCGGCTCTGGGGAGCTTCCTGCTATTAGGGTTTGAAAGGAGTGAGAAACAAAAGTAAGGGTGATAATGGAGTTACTGGGGACAGAAAGCAGATTACAAAGGATCAGACACGGGAGGCTATTACTATAAAGAATGTCCTGGGATAAGCTTCCACTTAGGTGCTCATATAATTCACTCTGTTATTGAATGACAGATTTATTTAGGGATGGGTTCTTGTCATTACAGTTGTGACAACGTAGTCAGTTCTTCGCTGAACTTGAGTTTTTAGGAACAAAACTAATTTCAATTTTCCAAATGCCAAAGACAGAGCCTCACCTCCACTTTCAAACCGCTGTTAGACTTTTCTAGTGGCTACTATAACACAACTGTATGCCTTCTCTGGTTTAATTTTTCCCTGGCTTCAACTTCTGTAGTTTTACACAACGGCAGGTACTTTAATTTCTGTTTGGGACTGTTCTTAGGGCATTCTTAAATGCAGAAGCTGCTTCCCAAAGTTCATGCTAGTGTCCTGATAAAAGCACTTACTGCTGGACACCATACACCTGGTGTGAATATCTCCGTTTCCTTGTTCTCCTTCACTCTACTTCTCCCTAGAAAAGCATCCTGAATCCCCGCCCTGTGCTCTACTCTGCTGTTAATGCTGCTACTTCTCTGGATTCTTTAACAACACACTCTATAATAAAAGTAACAGAATTCTGCTAGTTTCCAAAGGCACTGTAAAGCTTTGATTGAAAAGACCACGACTGATTCCCTTCCTGCCCTTACGCTTTCTTTCACGGCTTTGGAAGCCACACTCTAGGACGTTCTTATTCCCTTTTCATAGGGACAGAACAAAGCAATGAACATGTTGGTTTGTGGATGCTTATCTAAAACCAGGAAATATGTGATAGGAGAAGTGTAGATACACTCAGGCAAACTCTTTTCTCAGTTCATGAAGATAGAAAACAACTGGCTGAGCCTTCAGCTGCTCTTTTTCTATTTTTGGTAAGAAGCATCAAGACAGAAATAACACATCCATGAAAAAACACTTAGAGTACACATTTGGAAATTCAGTTTTTAAGAGCAGAGAAATTAATTTAATGGCCTAGCATGAACTGCAGGATTGATTGTCCAGAAATCTGGTAGATGGTAGAGCCAGTGAGCTCATGTATAAATCATCTGCTTGTACAGCCACTCTGGAAATTGCCTCACAAAAAGCAGGGGTGGTGGAATTGAATTCAGTAGCAAATTATTGAAGCATCAGCTGTGATCCATGGGGCATCTGTTTGCTTCCAAAGATTATTATGTGTGTAAGTGTATGTGAATTTGTGTGAAAGAAAGGACATGTATTCCCTGAAAATCCATAATAAAAACAGCACAACACACTCTTGCCCGGTGTCGATGTCTGCTGCCTTTGCAATGAAGCATCTGAATCTGGTTGTTCTCACACCCTTTGTCTCACGTGCAGAGCAGTGTTTTTATGGCAGTTTAATACCCACAGAGTGCAAAAGTCCTCAAGAAGCTGATTCCTAAAGTGCCTTTTCCTGTAGCTTCTCACTATGTCATCCATCCCATCTTCAGAACACATCACCTTGCGCACTCTAACTCATCTGGCTACATCTATTTCCAAAGTGTGCAGTCAAAAATGGAAGCCTTGGCTCCTTTTTGCTGCACAATGAACAGGTATCTCAGTGCTGGCAGCCTGAATCTTGCAACACTCGCAACTTCTTCATTACAAAAGGTAATTCCAACATTACAGGGAAAAAATTCTGCTTCACCATATATCAGACTTGACTCCCAGACAATCTCCCGTATGAGGACAGGCTAAGGGAGCTGGGTCTCATCTGCAACAGATGTGCACTTGTCTTATTTCAGATAAGGAGTGACTTACTGCTGCTTTCAGAAACAAATTCTGCACCTTCTTTTATCCCTTCCACAACATCTCTGCAGAGCCTGTCTAAGAAATATCCATTATGGAGCTCTGTGTCCTGTGAACACTCCGTAGGAACACATTTGTCTGAAAAGGGTCTTTTGTTAACTTCCCCAAAGAGGCAATTCAGGGCAATACGAAAGGACAAAAATGTTCTCTTGGGTCTGGGGATGTGAAAAGCTCAGGTCTGCTGCAGCGGGTTACACAGACTGCAGCCCTGCAGCTGGCAGGGCTGCAGTAATGATTCTGGAGCAGCGGGCTGTCTGAAGTTTGATTAGAGATCCTGTTAAATTCACCTGCCTTCGCAAGGAATACGAGATCTTCACAGACTCATCAGTGGAAAAGAACCCCTGAAGGCTGTCTGATACAGTTCCCACTCAAAGCAGGGACAATTAGGTCAAGTCTCTCATGGCTTGGTTTAGTTGAGTGGTTTGACACTTCAGAACCTCCCTGGGCCCCAAGGCAACAATCACTTTCCTGTTTCCTTTTTTACTCTCCACATGTATCTAACCGAGATTTCCTTCCTGCAAGTTGTGTCATTGCCTCTTGCCCTTCCACTTGCATATTGGAGAAGTGTTTGGCACTGTCTTCCCTATAAACACCCATTAGGTAGTTGAAGACAAGGATAAGATCCTCTTCCAGCCTTTTGCAATAAGGGTGAATGAAGCCAGGTCCCTCAGCCTCTCCTCATATATGATATGCTCAAATCCCCCAGTCACTAGACTTGCTCTGTTAAGCCCATGTGCCTCCTGCTGGTTAGCCCAAACCTGGAAACATCCCTGCAGATGTGGTCCTAGAAATGCAGAACCCTTTACACGAATTTTCATGAATTACCAAAAAACAAATCATGTTTTTAAAATTAGTTCTCGTGTTGAGAGCTAAGTTCCAGCAATTTCCTCACAGATCTATTACTCATCAGAGGTCTCAGAAGTAAAGCTGATACATACTTCATTGTCTCGATCCTTCTCCAGGAAGTGACGGGCAACATGACTGGGTAAAATGTTTCGTAGCATATTTTCGTTGTGCTCCCTCAACTCCTTCATTTCATTGATTTCTTCCTTTGCTTGAACACGCCACAGAAAATCCAGCCTTGCTGTGTATTCCAGCTGTAGTTCCAGAAAAAAGAAAAGGCAGAAATAAAACCTGATAAGAAGCACTGAGAGTTTACTGTCACCTTGGCAGGCTGCTCCTGCCATGTCACTGCTTTCAGTGCTGCTGCTGAAGATCTTTGACTCTGAAAGAATTGGATTTCCTTGCCAGAAAAAGAGATTATTTGTTTGCCTCATGTGTGGTGAAAGGTCTCAGTGGAATCCTGGGCTAAATAATATTTGTCATATTGCTGCTGTGGTCACTGGCCAGAAAAGATTACAGGATTATTTTCCTTCCAAACACTTCTTTATTTATTAGAAAGGGAGTCAGAGAGGAGATAAGGTATTGGAAGATATTCGTGTTGCTATGAAATACACGTTTCCCTTTTCATATGTGCTTTCAAATGAAATAAGTTTCATGAGAAAACAGCACAAGGGTCATTCAAACAATTTGCAGAACTGAGTCGCTGCCAAAATGTTTGGAAGAACAAAAGGCAGATTCCTGCACGCACACCTTATATATGAAAAATCATATATATATATATGTATGATATAGTGTATGTTTTTATAGACAGACACATGTACATACACATGCACACACACAGATAGATAGATCTAGATATAAATGCATACTCATGTCTACATATATGACAACTGTCTGCAAGATGAAAGAGGTACCATGTTTAAACATCAGTTTGCTCGCCTGAAAGGCAGGTGTGTGCCAGCACAAGGGCAAGCCTGACACTGCCAGGAGGTTTGGGTGTATTGTGCTGAAGAAGAGTTTGAATCACATGTTAAGATGTGATCCTGTAACTTGCCCAGGGTGTACTTTACTAAGCCACAGCCTTTTGAAAAGTAATGGAAATAATGGAAATATCTGAGGGCAGTGAACTGAAAGAGAAAATGTATTTGTGAGGCTTGAGGTGTTCTAAGCAGAGACAATAATCAAAGACCCAGGGAAGAAGCATATTATAGCAGCAAATAAATGGATTTTACAGTTGTGAGAGACATCAAATGCTTTGCCAAAAGGTGCTGGGATTAACAAAGTGGGTGGGTGGAATTTAATTCAGGTACCAAGCCTGCAGTAGAATGGAGTGACTAAGAGGGGACTCAGGCACTGCCTAGTGACTCGTGTTTCACAGTTTCATTGGTACTACTGGTACCCAATGGCAAACTGTTCAGAAGGAAATAAAAAGAGGGGTTTGTAGGCTGACTGTGCTCCAGGAAGCTTTCCTTCCTAAAAGCTAAAGGTCATCTTGGCTTGTTATAAACTTCCAAGGCTTGTATGCAACTTAGCAGTGTTTTACTTGCCCTCTGAACGCTGTTGCCACCTTTATACGCAATTAATTTCTTTTCTAGTTCTAATATTTTGATTTTCCACCTTGGACTATTAATTCCCTGAGTTAACTGCAGAAATCAGAGCCCATACCAGATCATATCTGACTTTTATCTCTACCAGCTGACTGAGAGTGCAACATTGACAATAACTTTACCACAAGGTCCAAAGGTATTTTACAGGATGGCTTGGAGCAGGAGCTGCTGGTGAATTTGGAGGTCTTTGATGCTTCAGAGATTTCATGCTGCTACAACAGGAGCTTTGCAAAAAACAAACACAGAGCTGATTTTTTAAGCTGCTGCACAGGAAAGTTTCACTTCTCCAAGCCTAGTGCTGCACAGTAGCAGCTAATCTTTGCATTTTAGATAAAGTCACTCTGGTTACTTCTGATCAAAACATGAAATATTTTTCTTGCATCATCAGTGGACAACTGAGCTGACACTGCCAGCTCAGACATAAAAGGATGTGTTACAGACAAGTTTGAAAATAAAAGCTGTGAGGGTGTTTTTCCAAGTTCTGATATTTGTTATAAGCAAGAAAATTACAGAGCTGATGACGGGGTTGATTTTCTTGATTGTGTAATGAAATGTCCCTGGCCACAGTGGGGCAAATAAAAATGACTGTCTGTAGCATAAACTTTGAAGTGCACAGTGTCTCTTGCCCTTAGATGTAGCTCTGCAAACTGCCCCTAATTCCAACGTATTACAACCCAGCCTCTCAGAATTGGCACATGCAAGGAAATCCCAAGGTAAGGATGGGCTTTAGGGACAGTATACTCTTCCTTAGAGAATAAGAGTATTTACATCCCAAAGGGTCACTTTCAACTACCACAAACAGTGGAACAAGCAATAGTCTTTCTTCACTGAAATCTGACTACAGAAAGCATCACAAAGAGACTTGAGTTAGGATGTCTCCTCTTCCATTTGGATCAATCTCTTCCTTGAATTTCCTCATGCCTCCCCTTTTTCCCAAGCATGAAGAAGGTACAGAGGGTCATGTATGTTGCAGGTGAGTTCTGAAAGGCTGGCAGTCCTTCCTCCCTTCCCACGAGGCTCTGCAGAGCTAAGCTCCAGCCCTGGCATCCAGGGGTTATTAGGAACACAGTGCCTGCCCTGTCAAAGTTCAGGTTTTCCCTTGTACCAAAGAGCCCCAGGAGCACAGGAGCAAACCAGTTGTTCAGTAAACACTTGCCTACACCAGAACATTCAGCTGGTGTAGGTGAGATCTACACTCAGATCTACAATCTAGAGAAATCACTGACGACTTCGCTGTCTATTTTGCCCTCTCTTTTTAAGTCTCTCTTTTTAGTTGGGGTGGAGAGAGGAAGGACTGTCTGCTGCGAGTAGTTCTATTGCCTCTTCACCATTGTTAAAATTGTCCCTTTTAAAGGCACAGCAGAGGGTTTTACTCAGGGTTAGTAAGCTGTTGATGTTGTGTGCTTTTACTGGAGATGTATTTCTAGTAGAGAGGCCTATATATGGTATTGCATTGGATAAGGTTTCAAGGGATAGTTTATGTTCACACAAAATGTTCTTTTTAACTAATGAATGATAGTGCAGGAAATCAACACATCTTATAACAGAGTGAGTCTGGCTTCAGAACTCTCCAGGCTCTGCTCGTGTGCTTTTCTCTAGTTCAGTTTGCAGAAACAGTACTGTAAAATACATATCACTCAGCGTCAAAGAAATGTGCTTCCAGACAACACTGACTTTCTAATGGCTAATTCATCTGCTTAGCCTGATGACACGTGAGAGTAACACAACTACTTTTAATGACAGGTTCAGCACAAGAGACCCTTGAGAATTACAGGCTGAAGTTGTGGACTCCTTCTCTGCAGTCGTTTAAAACCCGCCTGGACATGTTCCTATGAGACTTGGTCTAGGTTGGGGTCCTCAAACTTTTTAAGCAGGGGGCTGGTTCCCTGTCCCTCAGACAGTGTCAGGGCCGGGCTGTAGTTTGTGCTGCCTGGCTTGTCCAGCCTGGGAGTGGGAGGGAGAGACGCGGAGCCACCCACCTCAGCCTGGCCGCGCAGTCGGCAGGAAGGAGTCAACTGCGGCTGCTCTGCGGGGTGGGGGGGACCCTGCGGGCCAGGGTTTGAGGACCCCTGGTCTAGGTGGTCCTGCTCTGACCGGGGTATTTGACTAGATGATCTTTCGAGGTACCTTCCAATCTCTAATGTGAAGTACAGATAAGATTTTAAGGAAGTTCTGCATCTCATTCGACAGGATTGCACAACTTTTCTTGAACCTAACTTAAAATTCTGGCTGCAAAAGTGAGGATTGACTTCAATCACAGTGGACAAAAATGGAAAAAGTTGGTTGTTCGAAATTATAGTCCCATAAATTTAATCTTAAAAATGAGTATTTTTGTAAATCTACACAGAATGAGACAAGTTCTAAGTTACTCTGCTTCAGAAGGCTTTTGCAGCTTTATAAGAAGCCAAGCTGTGCTAAAGAACAGCTTTATTTGATTTACTGTGCTCCCCATAAATCCAGACTATCAAAGATAATTTAATGTGCTCTGGATAACATTTGCATATATTTTTTTTTCAGTTTGCATTTATACAGAGACCTTCAGGTTAACTCTGTCACAGGAAATTAAACAATTTCCTAGGCATCACCGTTGGATATAGTTAAATCAGCTGAGTGGCCGTATGAATCCTTGGGGACAACATCCTGGAGGCAGCACACCTCAGGGACCATTTCCAAGGGCTGTTTGAGTGCAGCTACATAGTTTTATGGAGCAAGGAAGATTAATAGGATGGAAGAAGGCTGTGCTGTGCTGACAGGCCTCTGAGCTGTAAAATGCTCTTTAACACCCCACATCAGGCTTTTGTAGAAGACTGACACAGTCAGAATTGCAACCTCAAAGAACATTCTTAGGGTTCTTAGGATGCTGCCTAAACTCCTTTAGTAATTTCTTACTTTGTACTTACTCTCACTGTAGACGATTAGATTTGTACCTTTGCCTATATTGATAATCACAGACAATACTATAATGCTTATCACAAATGTGGGGTATTTAGTTCCTATTTGTTGCATATTTTCCCTAAATGTTCTCTCTATCTTGATATGTGTTGATTAAACCTGGTCACAAAGCGCATTTCATTCCTTGCCTCCCCTATTTGCTCATTCCTTATTTCCTCAGGAAGAGGATATAAAGGAAGAAAATTACTAGGATACTTTGATGTTGCCTTGTTTTTGTTGTCCTGTGGAAGGAACAGACCTGTACGTGCCTGTAGAAAGGGAAAAAAATCATTCAGCAGGTAGAACACGCAGGATAATGTCTAAAGGCAATTGTGGTCACTGCTTTGTTTAACACGTTGGTCCTGTTTGTCTTCTGTGAACAGAAGCTGCCTTCAGTCAGAACATTTGACATGCAGCAGCCTAGAAGTTGCCTAATTAATTTGTCATACTTCACTCTCTGTACACTGTGCATGGATTCCTGAAATACCCAGTTTCTCGGTTCCCCTTCAAGGCTACGAGTCCTAAAGCTCTGAGGCCCCTCCATCTTGGTTACGATCCAGGTTCTCGTGAAAAGACATTTTGCATTCAGTCCATGACCCAAAGAATTTAGCATTGGTACTTAACCACAAACGTTCATCATTTTCCCAAACTTACTGTTATTTTTCTATTCACATACTAAGGTATTTGGTGGAAGTTGCATTATTGACTGGTGATTATTCCTTTTCTTCATGTTGGTTCTAGGGCTACCCAAGTGCACTGAAGCAGTTAGATGCCACTGGAACTGTACAAGTTCCATAAGATAAATAAGATAAAAACTGTACAAGTACAGAAGATAAATGAAGCCCCATTTGTTGCTTCAATTTCTATGAGAAAATGCTACATAACACTTGTGCACTGCCCACTGTGATATTGCACGTGGTCTTTAAGAGTGCTAGGCAGTGTCAGATGTAGGCCTTTTTAATCAGATTTTGCATATGGTCTATGAAATTGTTAAAGCTCACATGCTCAAGTGAATGAAAAAGCAGTTAGTATTTCGAAAGTAATCACTGTCATATCCTGGAGCTGCAAGTGATAGAGGGAATGGGTAAAGCAAATGTTTGCATTACCTGCTGACCGTGATAAAATACGGCTAAAAGGAACATTGCCATCAGTAGTAAAGATGCCTCCTTTGTACCCAGGAAGTCTGTGCTGGAAAAAAAAATCCAAAATGAAACAGAGTTATTGATTTGTCTGCACTGCAATTGTTCACAAGTTTCAGGTCATAATGCACCTTAGTATCTGTTCTTTAAAAAAACCTCCCTGTCTGGGAAAATTTAACTTAGCAATAATTCAAGAGAACAGGAGTGTAATTTGGGAGTCTGGAGACAAAAGCATTAAATATCTATATTGTAACCAAGAATGTAGGGATGCAACTAGAAAAGCCAAGGCCTCCTTGCAGTTAAACCTTGCAAGAAAGTTCAAGGGCAACAAAAAAGGCTTCTCCAAATACACTGCAGGTAAAACTAAATCTAGAGGCAACGTAGGCCCCCTGCTGAATGAGGTGGGTGCCCTGGAGACAGAGGATGCAGAGAAGGCAGAGACCATAGAACCATAGAATCACTATGGATTGGAAGGGACCAAGAAAGATCATCTAGTCCAACGTCCCTGCCACAGCAGGATCACCTAGACCAAGTCACACAAGAACACATCCAGGCGGGCCTTGAACATCTCCAGTGAAGGAGACTCCACAACCACCCTGAGCAGCCTGTTCCAGTGCTCCGTCACCCTCACCGTGAAGAAGTTCCTTCTCAGGATGCCATCATCCATCCACCTGGTTACGCCCTCATAAAAGGCTACTGAACCCCTTCTTTGCCTCTGTCTATACCTCTGGGCACTGTCCTGATATCAAGCCCCAGACTGCTGAGGCTCCAGAGGAAGTCAAGGCAAGAGAGAAGCCTGCCTTGGTTGAGGAGGACTGGCTTACGGATAAGTTGAGCAAACTGGATGTGCACAAATCCATGGGCCCAGATGGGATGCACCCACGGGTGCTAAGGGAGATGGCAGAAGTCATTGCTAAGCCACTCTCCATGATCTTTTCTAAGTCATGGGGACCAGGAGAGGTGCTTGGGGACTTGAGGATAGCAAATGTCACTCCAATCTTCAAAAAGGGTAACAAGGAGGACCCAGTTAACGATAAGCTGGTCAGCCTCACCTCCATCCCAGGAAAGGTGAAGGAACAATTTATCCTCGGAGCTGTGTCCAGGCACATCAAGGACAAGAGTGTCATTAGGACTTTCAGCAGGGCTTCACAAAGGAGAAGTCATACTTGACCAACCTGATAGCCTTTGATGAGTGCATAACCAGGTGGACAGATGATGGCAGAGCAGTGGATGTGGTCTACCTTGACTTCAGTAAGGCATCTGGCACAGTCTCCCACAGCATCCTCGCAGCCAAACTGAGGCCATGTGGACTGGATGATTGGGCAGTGAGATGGATTGTAAACTGGCTGCAGGGTAGAAGCCACAGAGTAGTGGTCAAAGGGACAGAGTCTATTTGGAGGCCTATGTCTAGAGGAGTCCCCCAAGTTTCCATACTGGGACCAGTCCAGTTCAATATATTCATTAATGACTTTGGATGAGGGATTGGCATGCACTGTCAGCAAGTTTGCTGACGACACAAAGCTGGGTGGTGTCGCCGACACCCCAGCAGACTGTGCTGCCATTCAGCGAGATCTGGACAGGCTGGAGAGCTGGGCAGAGAGAAATGTAATGAAATATAACAACGTGTAGAGTCTTGCATCTGGGCAAGAACAACCGTAGGCACCAGGATAGCCTTGGGACTATCCTGTTGGAGAGTAGTGTAGTGGAAAGGGACCTGAGGGTGCTGGTGGACAGCAGGATGACAATGAGCCAGCAATGTACTCCTGTAGCCAAGTGGGCCACTGGCATTTTGGGGTGGATCAGAAGGCATGTGGTTAGTAGATCAAGAGACTTTCTTCTCCTCCTTGACTCTGCACTAGTGAGACCACATCTGGAGTATTGTGTCCATTTCTAGCCATTTCAGTTCAAGAGGGATGTGGAGCTGCTGGAAGGAGTCCAGCATAGAGCAATGAAGACAATGAAGAAAGTAGAACACCTCCGTTACTAGGAACAGCTAAGGGAGCAGTGTATCTTTAGCTTGGAGGAGACTGAGGGGTGACCTCATTAATGTTTATAAATATGGGAGAGCTCAGTGTCAGGAGGATGCAGCCAGGCTCTTCTCAATGTCATCTGGTGATAGGATGCAGGGCAAAGGTTGTAAGCTGGAACATGGGAGATTCCATATAAATATCAGAAGGAACTTCTTGCCTGTCAGGCTAATGGAGCATTGGAACAGGTTGCCCAGGGGTGTTGTGGAGTCTCCTTGTATGGAGATGTTTAAATCCTGTCTGGAGACATTTAAATCCTGCCTGGATATGTTCCTGTGTGACTTGGTGTAGGTGATCCTGCTGTGGCAGGGGGATTGGACGAGATGATCTTTCAAGGTCCCTTCTGATCCATAATGATTCTTTCTACATTCTTTGTGCTCTTCCAAACTACTGCTTACTGCCATTTGCTATGTTTGCTGCACTCTGCTGTGAATAGACAACAGATCACATAATTTGTCTGTAGGAGGATAACCAGCATCAGAAACAGAAATTGCATCCCAAATCTTAAGTTCCTTGCTGCAGTGGCAAGCTAGAAAGGAATGATACACAGGCAGGGCCTTAACACGTGTGAAGATGTGACTGTTGTAGGAACTAATCATGCTGCAAATCTCTGCATTCCTACCATTCTGAGGTGTGCATCAGATGTGCACTTACAAACACAAGAAACTGCAATACCAAACGCAATGAGCTGACCCACACTGTTCACAGTTCAATTATCGCAATGCCTAGTGCACCCCCGATCCTGCAGATTACTGTAGCTCTTCTGTCTTCTTCAACATCTCTTCCTTGCAAGAAAGCCTGGGAAGAGGAGTTTGTCCTTCAAATGCACTCTTACAAATGGTATCATCACTGTACTCCTCACAGCTTTCACAACTGCACGTTATAATTTGGATTTGATTCATTTAAAATGCTGTCCCTAAGAAATCAATTTTTCACTCCTGTTTCCTAGAGGTGAGCTTTTCAGTCTGTATGTTTAAACTTTTCAAGAACAGAAGCAACCAATGTATGTGCATGTGATCTATATTACTAGCAACAGGAATAGACTATGAGAGGCACAAAAGATAAGCTCTCCTCAACAATTGAAGGAACATTTCAATAAAGAGGCCTGAGAAAGAATCGCATTATAAATCTGGGTTAGGCACTGCCTCTTGCAATCACCACTCCACACTTAACCATGGTGCTATTCCGTGCACAGATACTCTGGCAAGACCTTGCACATTGCCTTATAAAAACAGTTCCTGAAAAGAGCTGTGAACACTTACTCTCCATTGTGGTGAAAGCTGTCGTACCGCAGAAACAGGGAGGCGTAAATGGTCTCGGTCAGCAGAGAATAGATTGCAATCATGATGAGAAGTACTGCCAGCTTCAGGACAGAGTTAAGACGAAGAAAGACTGCACAAGTCACCATTGCCAGCACACCAGTGAACACAAAATACTGCAGAGAAAACACCAGCAGTTACCTTTGGTGACCAGTTAACTCTGCACATATCTACATAAATGTAGACCAAGTGATCAGAGGTATAACAAAGTGACTCAGGATTTCAATGCTCAGGTACCATTCTTAGGGTACAGGGCATTTTAAAAAGGAGGGATTTGCTAAGAAAAATGTTTTGGGTTGGAAAGGACCTTCAAGATAGTTGTGTTTCAACCCTCCTTGCCAGAGGCAGGCACACCTTCATCACGTTGCTCAGAGACTCATCTAACCTGACACTGAACACTTCCCTTTCCCGTGCTACTTGAAGGGAGAACCCCCACAGGTTTGTGTGGGTTTTTGTTTAGAAGTTTTACATTTTTTAATACTGCTGGTTTTGCTTTGTCACATTAATCCCTTAAAATGTGATGCCTGGGAGATTTATTCATCTCTCATTTTCTAATATCTTCATTGTCTCATTTTTCTCAATGATCAGTCATCTGTCAAATGCAACCCATGCTGCTGATATAGAGAAACAATCATGGCCATGAGCTGTTCAGATTCAAAATAGCAACATCAACCCTCACGGCCCAAATGTGGTTTAAATTAATGCCTATCATGCAGCTTTAGGAGAGACAGCAATCATTCTTCTGTGTATAGCTTTCCTTTGGTGCAGTTCCTTCCTAGGAAAGTCTGCTTCCCTGCAGTGTGCAGCAACTGCTGGCAGTATCATGACACCACCACATGATTTTGTAAGTGACATATTCTTTTATTTACACATGAGAAACTCATTGATCTTTGTTGCCTGCTTGCTCACCACCGAGAAGATTTCTTCTCCTCTAAAAGCAAATTTAAGATAAGCACAGCAGAACGACTGCTGGTTTTGCTATGCAGCACCATCTCCACGAGCCTTACAAGAATTAAATAGTATGTTTTAGTGCACTGGGTTCAGTCAATCATTTCTGGATGTGATTCCAGCATAAAGGTTCTGTATGAAGTTCAAAGGTTGACACCTGCTTGTAATGCCCCATTACATCTTAAGAGTATTTTCTTCTGTAACCCGCCTCTGCATTCTCTGTCAGCAAAGGTCCAGCCTTCCAGTGCGGCTGAGGCACCCGGCTGCAGCACCAGTCCCACTAGCCAACGATTCCAGGGAGTTGTGGCTATGTAACCTCTGTGGATCTGTGCCCCAGATACAAAAGGACCCTCAAAAATACCTCAGGACAGGAACAGATATCCGTGAAAGATGCAGATGAATTGAAGGTCTGGTTTTTCAGGGCTACTGGTTTGTCAAAATCACACCACAGCTGTAAAGAAAACAAAACCAGGGCTCTGTTACACACTGGTGACTAAGGGCTTCTGCGGCTGGATTCAGGGGAGGAACTGGCTGATCTGCTCCCATGTCCATGGTGCCAGTCAGGCACCAAGGACTATATGGACAGTAAGAAGGCAGACTGTAGAGATGACATGGAGAAGGGGGAGCTTTCATGCTACAGACATTCAAGGTCTAAGGATTTCCTATCATCTCTTGTAGCCAAAGGGGAAAGATGAGGTCTTCTGGGAGTTTCAAAGGACTGATGTTGGGCTGTCAAGTACTACATTCTCAAGATGTTTATACTGTGCAAATATATACATAGAAAATTAGAGGACATAGAAATAGAGAGAAAGCTATTAAATTTGGAGCAAATCATTAAATTTGCTAAGAAGGGTGTTACTGTTCTAGACATAACACGGAACCCCACGGCATCATGCAGAACTGGCTTGTGCCATAACATCATACGGCTCCGGTATGGCAACTGCGGTAGGATGGAAAGGAACAAACATTTATTCAGGATGTGGTGGGCTTGGGAAGGTAATACCTCCTTCTGCTGTAATGGCCTGCAGTCATTTCAGTGGTATTTCCAACCATGTGTATTCCATATAAACAAAAGAGCAGTGCTGAACTGCAATATATTGTGGTCTTAAAACATTGGAAAAGAATCATTACTGGTTTCATATTTTGACAGTTAAAGCAGATGGAGTCTCTTGCCACATATATTAATCCAATCTGGATGTTTATACTAGGTCATTTCATCAACCTGCTGTGTAGAAGATAATTCCCTTGTCTGTCTTTATAACAGAATTAGAAAGTTTGTTTAGTGATGCCAATTTCTTACAGTTAAAGTCTAACAAATTTTGAACTTGGGACTCTCTTGTTTGTTCTTTCAGCAATTCAGTCATCCCTCAATACAGCAACATTGTCTAGGTGTCAGTGCTGTCCTCGTGTTAATGGCATCTTCTGAATGCTTGTGAGGTAGACAGCAGCTCTGCAGGGCACAGAGCCATGAGAACCGCTCAGGGTGTCTTTTAAGAAGACCTCCAGGATCACAAACTTCATTCTAATTCTGTAACAATAAGAATGCACTTGATCTAAAGAACCACACGACTCATTTTCCCTCCTGGTGAAATCAAAGCTTTATGGCTCTTAGAAAGCAGCTGAGTTTCAGTCCCATCCAGCTGGGTGCATTTGAATTCAGTGGGCAAATACAGCTGTGAAGCAGAGCTGCAATACCTGTTCTTAAAGGCATGCAGGTCCCTCCTGAGCAAACTTCTGACAGAATTCTGACACAGTAAATAATCTGTTTATATGACTGTTGCCATTTCCTGTAGAGTCAGGACTCAGTGACTCAAGCCAGTGCCAATAAATATATGCAATAAAAGTAACTGCTTACTGATGGATAGGAACCCACTGGCATGGCAGCAGAAATAATTGTATTTCTTGTGACTGTTTTGGGAGTAACTGTTTCACAAGACTGCAGTGGAAAAACCCCAGGAAAGTCAGAGGAAAACTTTGTGATCATCATATCCATAGTAAATTAGATATTGATAGCCCATCCTCGTTTTCAAAAGCAAGATTAATTCCACCAGAATGTTTTCTGACAGATGTTTGTCAAACATGCTTTAGAAACCCCTACAACACTCCTCAGTGATCTATACTATAATGTACAATTTTCATTAACTTCAGGAAGTTTTCTGCCCTGTTAAACTTCCTGCCATTTACTGTATTTAGATGTACTCTGTAAGGACAGCAATCAGTGACTATATTCTTCTTCCTCTGACTGACTCTTTTATCAGTGGCTGCATGGCATCACTAAAAAAACCCAGAGACGCTGCGTCCTTGCGCATTGGCGACCTGAGTTCCATCACTCCTGTCCGTTAGCAAAAGACAAGGCAAAACCTTAAAACAGGTGAATTGAGAATACTTGCTCCTATTACATAAACGCAATTATCATTAGTGATTGCAAGACAATTATTGTTGCTATCGTGTTGGCATAATTGCTTTTGACGTTGCTGTCACTAAATGCTTTCCTAGTGTCATCTCGAAAACAATACTTTTGTACAAAGGATCAAGTTCAGATGGAAAAGCAGGGCTATACCCACAGCCAAAAGTGCACTACAAGACAAAAGAGTGATGAAAAGCTGCTTTTACTCACTCAGTGAGATATTTGCCTTCTTCTCAGCTCAGGTGGGCTTCACACCTGCCAGGCTGTCTGACAAGATAATCTGCGTCATTCACGCAAAGCTGTCTCATATGTCTGAAGGCATCAGGATAACTTGGGCTCTGGTGAATCTGCCCACAAGAGACTACTCTGTTACCCGGTGCCATTTCATGGTATCAATCACCATTGTTTTGTCTGACCATAGCTGCTAAGCAAAGCTCTGTGCATGCCTCTCCTCACAGACACGCTGAAAAACACTAGGTTTGTCACCCCGTAGAGCCGTACTGGAGATGTACAAATTAGGAGCCAAATCACCCCAACTTCCCTGTGTGGGCAGTGGACAGAGAAAAATCTCGTTACTTGGATCTGTGTGACAAAAAGAAATCTTTGGGGATTTCTTCACTGTCTATAAAGAGCCAGGAGTGACTGAGCCCATGGTTTGGTACTTCAGCTGCATGGAATCCAGGCCAAAGGGGTTTGTCAAACCACTGAAGGCAAGATATTTTTAGAATTCACACTTTTTACTTCTTTTTACACAATGTGGTCACTGTCTCAGTTTGAACTGCTCCTTCCTTTCTTTGAAGGACTTCTCTGGGTTCATTGATGCTTCTATTTTTTGGAACAATCTAATTAATAGGGGAACTGCAAGATGAGGAATTTAATGTCCATAAACCTGACCTGGATTGGCAGTGTTTAAGGAAGAGTATCAGCATGTCAGAAAACTACAAGTGGTCCTCAAAGGGCAGTTATAAGAGGGTTTTAAAAATAGATGATACTTATGAAGGAGAAAACATTGGGTATTTTGGAAATACACAGTTTCAGCAACAGACTGAATTTCCTGGAGCTATTTGTCTTTTCTATTTAAACCACTGCTAGCTTATAAACACATTAGTTAGCAAGTCCTGTGGCAAGCCTCATCATACAATATTCCCTGCTTCCCTATAAACTTACAATATTGATGATGGCTCCCAGGAAGTTAATCAGAATGGATGCAAATATAATGACATTCCTGGCCAGGTAGGTCTCATTAATCCAGCAGCAAGTTTTCCGAAGCATTAAGGGTAAACATTTGTAGTCCTCTGCTGTAGTGATTAGCACAAGAGCGGAGTGCAGCATAATCAGGATAGAAAACTGAATGACCATTGGTATCACCCTGGCAAGGAAAAAAACAGGAGAACCCGGCATTAAAACTCAGCACAGTGACACTGCTACTAAAAACACATGTGAAGACAGTTAAGATTGGGAAAAACCAATCGTCATAAATCTGAGACAATTAGCCAACCCAGAGAAAGCAAACATTTGTTCATGCTCTATAGTTCTGTCCTTGCTGCACATGGTTTCTTGCTGACAAACTGCTACTGAAGCAACAAGCCAGGGAAATCACTCCCAGTGCCTGTCTACATAGAGACCGAGTGGCAAGAATGTCCCTTCTTTTGGGGCTCAGTTCTCCCTTAGGTTTCCATTCAGCCTGTAGGATCCTGACGCTACTTACCTGTGAGTTGGTTCCCCCTCCAAAGCAGTGTGGGGGCAGCTTGTTTGAGTGTTATTTTGCACACAGACAAGGCATGTGTCTGAAACTCATTCTCTACTCAGGATAACAGACTCTAAAATCAGTCTGATTTTGGGTCAAAGTCATGACATAGTAATTACAGAACCACAAGATTCCCCTCATTTCGATTAGTAGTAGATCAAATGAAGCTAAGAATCTCCCTGGTTTCTAAAAAAAAGGACAGTTCTATTGTTTTCATGGAAGCCCTTTAAAATATGGGGCAGATAAAAAGGTGCTCTACAGTCCAAACATGTTAAAATAAAAATAGTCCATTTGGGATACCCTATGCAGTTTGTTGTTGCAAATGTGAGAATAAAATATTGTGACGTATTTACACAGATAGCTCAATTATTTGGAATACACTGTTAGAAAACATAATTCTGGTTCAACTTACAATGCTTTCTTGCTTGAATCTGGGACCTGAAATCAATCGGCTGCAAAGCAAATGTAGCAAATTGCTTCACTGTGCTGAGAAGAAGACACTCAGCACTTCTCAAGTCATGTTTTCGTCCCCATTTGTGCCACTCATTGCCCTTCTGTGTCTCTTTCCCAAAGATCAAACCCATGCAAAATAAAAGTAGATCTAAAGCTCCTGAAAACCTCTCCCCTTTTCATCCTGCTTTCCCTTTTCCCTTCGTTTCTGCCTTTTCCCTTCATTTCTCCTGGTATAAGGAGAATGATTAATCTTGAGGCATTGAGTTAGGAAATCAAACCTCTATAACCTGGTTGTATACTACAGTGATTGAACCACAATATGCTACAGAGAGAAGACTGTAACTGGACTGTCAGGGTGTTCCGAGAGAATTCTGCAGTCCCAGGTGTCTGGATGTAGGGGTAAGCTGTACCCTGGTCATTAGCCTTCCGTAAACATATGGTTTGTCTTACTGTAAAGAGAATCTGCTACACAACACCTCTCTCTTTTCTTTTTGGGTAGAGTGCAATGCTGTTTGTACACTTGTGCCCTACAGCAAGACAAATCTAAGAGCATAAGGTCAAACAGAAATGAAAACAACATAGCTTTTCTTGCCTTGTTTTTCCGTAGGTCGGGCAGATCCACTTCCTGACTCTGAATGAACTATACCTCAACCTACCTGAAACTTCCTTAATTTCAGGCTATTCAGATTTGGCTTTATAAGAGGAAATTCTAAACACAGGCAGTTCCGAATTAGAATCTACCAGTTGAGCCTATTAACTAAGGTTGAACTCTAAACACGTCGCAGCAGTAAGCTAACAGGTAATTAACAAACAGGAAGAGGAAACCATGCTGAGATAATGGCAGGTGGGAGTACATGGACGTAGCAGGAGAAACTTGAGAATCAGCCTGTGTAGGAGATGGCATTGCTTAGCTCTGCCCAGGTTTGCAGCTGATGGATAGAGTCCAAAATGCTTGCACCAAGGAGAAAAAAAGATGCACTGTGTACTGTAGGTGAAAACGGTGAGTACATCTTCCTCGCAGTAATCATGTTTGTTGAAAATACCCTAAGAACACAGTATATGTGAAGGTGAAAAATCTCAGAACAATTAATAACAATACAGCTGTGGTTTATATCCATTGCTCCTACTCTCCGAACCCCAAAATTAATGAGACTTGACAGGAACAAAATGTTCATGGAGAACCAGTCAAGGGAGTCAAGAGAGTTCATCAGGAGGGCTCTCTAGTTTAGAACCTCACTGCACAGTAGTGCCTTAGGTTTATTCAGATCCACAGATTGACCAGTTCTCCAGTGGCTGTACTTTGAACCTGGGATATAGACACTCAGATATATTTTTGTGAGATTAATTTCTTGTTCCCTACACTACAGGAGTATTCTGCAACAGTCTTCTTGCTTTCCAAAGTCAAATGAGCAAGGTTGTCTTTCTATCTACATCTTAGATATATACAGAGATCCTATATAGACAGATGTACCCAATCAGTCCTGCAAACCTAGCCTGACCCAGCTCTAAATGATGCTGAATTAAAGCATTCAAAAAGGTTAGGGTCAAGCCACAAGAGGTCAGACCTGAGGACACTACATGAGTTCTTATTTTGGACTGTCAAACTCTACTGTCTCACTCTATGTAAGACCTAGCACTACTTAAACTCTTTAAAAGAGCATCTAGTGACCCAAGCCTGGGTCATCAACCCAAAGTGTAGCATAACCTGATTAGGTGCCTGAGAAACCATGGCCTTGTATTTGGTCATAACAACTATACTGGCAACAAAGATTCTTCCATTGTAGCTCTTCTGTTGAACATCAAAGACTGAGTGACATGAAACCAAAATGGAAGTCTGCACACCTATGGCCTTCTAGAGGCTTGGACCAGTGTCAGCACTAAAGTTTTTTTGGCAGCACAGGATCCAGTGCAGCAGAAGACACAGCCAAGAGTAGCAGAGTAGGAACAAAGAGCCATAGTACTCTGCTAACCGAAGAGTATTACAGAATCTCAGAACATTAGGGATCGGAAGGGACCTCGAAAGATCATGCAGTCCAATACCCTGCCACAGCAGGATCACCCAGATGAAGTCACACAGGAACATGGCCAGGTTGGCTTTAAACATCTCCAGAGAAGACTCCACAACCCCCAGGGCAGCTAATTCCAGTGCTCTGTCACCCTCACTGGGAAGAAGTTCCTTCTCATATTGATGTGGAACCTCCTATGTTACACATATTCCACGAACTTCTCCCAAAACTTCTCCCAGAGACAGAACACCTGGGTTGTACCTCCACTTCATTCAAGAAGAGATTGAAGGCCAAATGCTTTTCTATCTAGGAGTTACCCCTACCAGGGGTGAGGCTTTTCTTGATCTGCTATTTGCAAATAGGGTAGACCTGGTAGGTGATGTGGTTGTCGGAGGCTGTCTAGGAGGCAGTGATGATGAAATGATTAAGTTTTCAATTAATAGTGGAGGGGTCAACAAAACATCCAAACTGGACTTCCTTAGGGCAGATTTTGGTTTTTTTAAGGAATTGATTGGGAAAGTTCCTTGGGAGGCAGCCCTTTGTGAAAAGGGGGTCCATGAGAGCTGGGTGTACTTCAGGAATGTGTTCTTGAAAACACAAAGCCAGGCCGTCCCTGTGTGTTGTAAGATGAGTTGTAGGGGAAAAAGACCAACCTGGATGAGTAAGGAAATTCTGAAAGAACTACGCTAGAAAAAGAGGATGTATCACCTTTGGGAAAAGGGTCAGGTCAATCAAGTCATGTGTCATGGAATTGTCAGGTCGTGTAGGAGGAAAATCAGAGAGGCAACGGCCCAACTTGAACTCAGGCTGGCCACTTCTGTTAAGGACAATAGGAAGAGCTTTTACAAGTCCATCAATGGAAAAAAGAGGGG
>VXBP01002065.1:10729-84338 GCA_013400115.1 Rhinopomastus cyanomelas | reverse complement strand
CTGTGAGGAGAGGCTGAGGGAGCTGGGTTTGTTTAGCCTGGAAAAGAGGAGGCTCAGGGGGGACCTTATTGCTGTCTATAACTATCTGAAAGGTGGTTGTAGTCAGACAGGGGTTGGTCTTTTCTCCCTGGCCACTGGAGACAGGACAAGGGGTCATACTCTTAAGCTCCATCAGGGGAGGTTTAGACTTGACATTAGGAACAAATTTTTCACTGCAAGAGTGATCTGGTTTTGGAATGGGCTGCCCACAGAGGTGGTTGAGTCACCGTCCCTGGAGGTATTCAAGGTTAGGCTGGATGAGGTGCTGAGTGGCATGATCTACATGTTAGATGTTAGGATTGCTGGGTTTATTTGGATTTAGGTTGGACTGGATGATCTTTAAGGTCTTCTCCAACCTTATCATTACTGTGATACTGTGAAGAAGAAATCAAATTATTGAAATGGAGCTTTTGCCTCCCCTCTTTCACATGTACGATCACAAAGGAAGAGCTGAGTCAGAAGGAACACTGAGATAAAACAGAGGAGGCAGATGTTTAATCAATAACCTGCTTTTCTCCAATCACAAGAATAACTCAGAGAAAATCTGATGGAAATAAGAGAGGTTCAGCAGTCCACTCTGGTATGATGCTACGTGAGCATAAAGAAATTCATTGTGGGAAATTAATCAAATTCCCAGGCCTCTTGGATGGAGAGGGTGAATCACCGCAAGGTTGGCAGTATGACTTAATGGCTTTGTACATGATAATTACAGCAGAAATCTGGCATCAATTTATGTCACTTATAGCAATTTCCCCAACTCAGTATTTCAAAGAATGGAAATGATTGCAAACACTTTTACATTCAGTGATGTGTTTACCCTGTCAAGGAAAAGTATGACTGGATCAAATATTTATCCTGGGGGAGACAGATATAAAAGGAGATAAAATTCTGAATTCCTGATGTACATTAGATGAAATAATAGAAAGATGATTCCACATTGACTAAAGGAACCTAACTGGGAAGCTCCTTGTAGATTCTTAGTAGGATATGTTTAGTGATGACTGAAATAATGTTTTCTTTTACTGAATTTCCAGAAATCCCCACAAGACTCAGCTCAGGAAAATATTCAAGTATGTACTCAAACAAATACAAAATTCCGTCACTGTTCAAGGGGTCTCTGAAGCATTCACTCAAACACACTCAGACGTGTTGTCAGGAAACAAGTAGGTTAATATGAGGACTGTGAATTATTGTTTGCCAGTTGTTCCAGGGCAACGATGTCCATGTTCTTGCACTGTGGCAGGTTACTTCTCTGATACCTAATGGAGGCATAAGAGATGAGCAAGGAGTTTGACCATGTGGCCAAGAAGGCCAACAGCATCCTGGCCTGGATCAGGAACAGTGTAACCAGCAGGAGTAGGGAGGTGATGGTGCCCCCTGTACTCTGCATTCTGAGACTGCACCTCCAGTACCGGGTCCAGTTTTGGGTGCCACAGTATCAGAAGGACATTGAGGGGCTGGAGCGGGGCCAGAGAAAAGCAACAAGGCTGGGGAGAGGTCTGGAAAACAGGCCCTATGAAGAGCTGAGGGAACTGGAGCTATTTAGTCTACAGAGGCAAAGGCTGAGAGGAGATCTTATTGCTCTCTACAACTACCTCAGAGGAGGTTGTAGTGACGCTGGTGCTGGTCTCTTCTCCCAAATTTCTAAAGATAGGATGAGGGGAAATGGCCTCAAGTTGTGTCAGGGGAGTTTTAGATTGGATCTTAAGAAGAACTTCTTTCCTGAGAGAGTGGTTGGGCACCAGAACAGACTGCCCAGGAAGGTGGGGAGTCACCATCCCTGGAGGTGTTTTTTAAGTAGATAGAGCACTTGAGGCCATGATCTAGGGGTTAGGGAGATGTTGGGTTGAGGGCTGGACTTTCTGATCCTGGTGGTCCCTTCCAGCCATGATGGTTCTATGATTCTATGATCTCCATGACTCTCTGAATCCCAATCCTGCCTAACTTTGTAATAGCTTGTTCATGTGCTCATACCTTGAACTGATTTTAGAAATGGAATTCAGGAAATATGAACTTCTAGATTATTTCCTCATTTAATAAGTACAAACATATTTAAACCTTCTAACTCAGTCCCTCATTTTATTATTTTAGTGTTGTGCATCTGCAGAAGTCTGCTCACAAAGTGTGCTGAAGTGCAGGATAAAATTCAAGATGAGAAACCAGGAGGTGACAGAGCTGCAGGCAACATCCTCATGTGACTCCTTCTCCCCAAATTCCAATGGCACCAGACACTTTCATGAGAATTAATAGAGATGAACATGAGCAGAGACAAAAATGTTCTTTACTGGTATAGCAGCAATTGATATAGCAGCAGAGATCTTTATGGAAAACAGGTTCCATTAATAAGATCCATAAATCTTCTCATACATGCTGGGGCAAATAAAAAGAAGTGAAGTGGTTTGAATGTGTCATGGCAGGAAAACTTCACAACAGCAAACAAACTTACTGCTGTCAGAGTAATACAGCAGATAAGGAACAGCAGAAGGTCAGATGCTATTCTGGGTACTTCCTCAACTGAGAACTATGAAATACACGGAGTACCACAGCTCAGAGTGCTGTGATCTGCCTCTGCCTGACCACAATTTTGGTATTTAGTCACAAACACAGTGAACCAGTTATTATTAAAGGAATATTGCTGGATGACTGTAACACAAGAAATGTCTTATTTCTCATAAAAATTACTGGACTTGCAAGGTCACTCTACAGGCAACTACAGCGTAAGGTTCATCTGAAAGTCAGAAACCATCTGCAAAAACGTTCATCTGGACATTTCCACTTCAGCACTTGCTCTGCCAAACACCAAATGGGACTGTGCTTCAGCAGAAGTCATGGGTATCAGTCTGCTGCCTTTGTATGATGCCAGAAAACTGACCTCAGTCCTTGTACACACTCTTGTGTCCTCACTGTTAAATATTAGACAAAAATGCCAACTGAGGGGTTTGACCATGTGAAACACACGCTCACAGAGGTCAGTTTCGTCACCTTGACAGGAAGTTGTTGCTTGGTCAGTCCCAGAAAAAAGCAGAAGCTAGGAAAGATCTAGCAGATTGCCTTTTCTCATTAATGGCACATGATTATGACTGCTGTCCCCAGCTGGGTCCTCCCTCTCTTCAGCAATAAAGCACAAAAGTGCAATTTTCTTATGCAGCATGTGAGAAGCAAGCCCAAACAATCACTGATTGCCAAGGTGGTTATCTGTCACTCAGCAAAGAGCCACCACTGTTCCAAGTTCAGGTCACGTTTTACTCCAACACTAGAAGCATCAGACCATACTGCGTCCAACTTCTACAACCCAAAGTCCCCACTTATCTCAGTGGGGGCTCTGCTTAAGGCCATCATATCAGGAGATGCTGCTGTCTCACATGAAAACACAGAGCTGTGATACAGAAGTAATTAATATGGGATTGAAAAGTGAAAAAATATTTCAAACATTTCTGGAAAACAAGTAGATTTTATTAGTTCAGTCCATGGCAGTCCTAGAAATGTTATCCCACTGTTTCCCCAAAAGCACCCTCAGATACCTAGAGATGTAGTTCGACTTTACCTGGAAGAAGGAAGCAAGCTCTGGATAGCGGTGATAAATACCAGCACAATAAATGCACACACCAAGTTCGATTTGAAAACTTCATCCCGCATCTGAGAATACTGGAATAAAACAACACACGAGAGTAAATTTGCTATTAACACAGGCAGTAGTTTCAGAGAGATTGATGCATGTAAGAAACTTAGGCAAAATTAGCTGTAGGAGCTAATAAATCAAGAAACCTGAATTTGGTTTTTTTTAAATAAAAAAAAATCATTAAGAAGCTGGTAAAAAACTTTATGCAAATGAGAAAATCCTCTGCAATTTGCAATGCAAAGCTCAAATACTTGGTTGCCTTTTTTTTTTGTAAAAAATGGGTGCTCTGAGTAGAATACTAAATCTTAATAAAATACTTAATAACCAGTGGAACCATGTATTTTGTCACATGAAGATAAGCCCTGAAGTCATCTACGACTCTGCACGCGAGGTGTTATGGAGATATTGTCGGGTTTGTCGAATTGAGACCATTCTGTTTTCAACGTAAGAAAGAAAGAAAAAGAAAAGTAAAAAAAAAAAAAAAATAGGCTGGCCTGAGTAGTTCGGGATGCTCTGTGACTTTCTGGGATGTGGGTCATGATCTCTGTATCCTAAATCATCCTGAGACTGTGCATAAACTTGATAATATAGGCACAGTCTAAGGAGAAAATGAGGCTGTTGTTGTGTAGAAAATCATTTGAGGTGCATTACTAGGATTTATTGCTAAAGTATTTTCCTCCAGCATATCAAACCACCACAGCAGAGAGCAGATGCCCCTTTTATGGGAGACACCCAGAGAAGGACTACCAGATACATCAGTGAATCATAGTAGGTATTCAAAGTGGAAACATTACCCAAGTCCTCAGCTGGTATTTATATAATTTATATTTCTATAATTAAGCTCAAATTGGTTACACCAGATGAAGATTGGTCTATAGACATATTTTTGTAAATCTCTTCATCTTACACTAATGCCACTACATTTCCTTCACCTAATAAAGAATGCCACAGATGCCTGTCCCACTCAATCACAATTATTTAATCTCTTGAAGTTCTGAAAGAGCTACAGAACAAAAGAAAATCAAAGAGACATCAGACCTCAGACTATTTCCTCGGTAATCTGGACAAAAGGCAAACCTACGAAGCATTGGAACCGACCAAAATTCAAACACATTAAGCAGTGTACCAGAAGCATGGATCAAGAGAGTCCAGCTGATAGTTGGGTTTTATAGCCAATCTGCTTTTGAAGTAAGAGCCTATCTAGACTTAGACTACATTCACTACATGGCTCTTTGGTAGAGCCTTCATCTCATCTGGTCAAAACAGTCTCCTGAAACAGGAAAAATCTTCTCTCGTTCTTGCTCTCATAAGGGAGGGGCAGGGGTTTTATTTGTTGGTATCCTGCATGTCACCTCTCTTCTGTAGCAGTTATACCCGGTGTCTGCTGTTGGCAGTATCACTTTGATGTGATTTTTGATGGTGCTCGCAAGCAATTCTCCATTTTTCTGCTGAGAGCACAAGAGACACTGACCCTGATTTCATGTGCAGCAAAACACAATTGCATCAGCTCATTTAAATGATGGAGCAGGGCTTTGTCTGGTTGTGGCACACACAAAAAAATCAAAGGGGAAGAAAAAGGGACATTCCTTAATATGCAACATGAAATCCCAACTGATCCATAGGGAAATGATAGCAAATCATAGCTGTGTTGAGCTTTGTGTCAAAGGATGTCTGCTGTGGTCTAATCAGTAACGAAGCTGTGATGAGAAATTGTTAGCATCTACGAGGCAGCACAAGCAGTAACAGTAAGTGCAGAACTTCTGTAGCAGTCTTCCCATGTTGTCTTGGAGAATGAATTGAAGGATAGACTTCAGCTGGGAGGTGCTTCCATAAGTCTGAGGAAGCATGTAGCCAACTAGAGCCACTAGAGTGGTAGTGTGACCTACCCTGCAATGAAAACCTTGGCTGTGACATCCCATAGACCTACCAGCACATGGATTAGTGAAGGCTCATCCTGCTTCCCATGGAGAAGAGAAGCCACTTGACAGCACTACTGGGGGAGCAGAGCTCCCAGCCAGGTGGACCAGCCTACCTAAACCAGATGGGTAGCTGATACTGAGCTTGTGTCAGAAAAGCCAAGTTTCCCTGATGAATAACGTGGATTATTCATCACCTCTTCGCTCTTTTCCCAGGACTCTTTAAAAGAGGAGTACCAGTAAAACAAAGGCTTTACATGTTCACCTAGAGACAGTGGTTGTGTACTGAAGAGGAAGGGTTTAGATCTTCTCACTGCTGTTTGACTCAGACGAGACCTTTTTCTTTTACCCATCAGAAATTCTGAAACACAGAAACTCAGGTATATAGGCCTAATATTTGATATTAAACCCCTCGTGCTGTGACTCTCACAGCCTTTTTGATCTTTTCAGTATGCTTACCTCAAGGAAAATATATAGATGCTTCACCTCTAAGACCAGTCTGAATTATGATCCCAGAAGAAGACTTCGAATATTTTTGCACAAACCTTTACATCATAAATCTTCCTTAACAAAACCCCTGCCAGCATGTAAAATTCCTTTCCTTCTTACTATGCTTTATCCTGTATGAATATACATGGCACTGCCAGGACAAGGGGTAGTGGCTTTAAACCAAGAGGGTAGATTCAGACAAGATGAAAAGAAGAAATTCCTCCCTAGGAGGGTGCTGAAGCACTGGAATGGGTTGCCATGAGATGCTGTGGATGCTCCATCTCTGGAAGTTTTCAAGGCCTGGATGGAGCTTTGGGCAACCTGGTCTAGTAAGAAGTGTCCCTGCCCATAGCAGGTAGGGTAGAACCCACTCATCTTTAAGGTCTCTTCCAACCCAAACCATTCTGTAATCCATGATGATATTTCCATGTTGCTCCTACTAATGCAGAGCACCATGATGGTATATTCTAATTACTGCAAATAATCTGAAGTACAATTTTCCTTATGAACTACTATATTTTTGGAAATGCTTACTGCATTTTCAAGACACCATTAGAAGTTTTCTCCTGTGATGAGTATCTAGCTCTTCTGCCTATATGCTGTTTGTCAAAATAACCTCTAGTAAGACTGAGAATGAATTTGTCTCTAAATGAGATGTCAAGTGCTAATGAGTGAAATGTAGGTTTGTGATGAAAAATCCATTTGGGCAAAGAATCTATAAAATATACCAGGTGGGGCATCCTGCACAAACCCTCTGAGAACTATCACAATACTCATATTGCAGTACACGTCCTGCCTCAGGGAGAGAATCCATTTGCCAATGCCACAGCTGCCGCTTGCTGCGGAACCTATGTTTAACCTATCACCGAGAAGGGCACAGAGCACCAAGATAAGAGAGGATGGGAAGACGCACTAACTGCTGTGACAGTAAAGCACTGTAAAGGAGGAGCTGTGCTGGCTCCTGTGGTAGTTCTGGGCATGCAGATTCCACAATTTATTTCCTTTTTAACCTTTTGAAACAGCACTTTCATTGCTTGTGTAACTCTGCTGTCTGCAATTGTTTGACAACGAAAACGCTCAGCCTGTCTAAGCCAACATCCAGCATGACATTTTAGATGTATTCAAACCATCCTAAATGATTTATGATCCCATAGCATGGTAGTTGTGCAGGAGGAAGAAATACAGTTTATTGTTCATAAGGTTACTCACTACTCTGTGGTTTGAGGTCCAGAGCGTTAACACAGCTCTCACCGAACAAGGTTAACAAAACAATTCTTGACTGGGATCTCAGGTACTGGTTGTTCTGACTCCTGAATAATTGTAAAGTCTGGAGTGAAAAGTACTTACAGGTAAAAGAACTAAGTATGAGGCAGCTACCAGTGCTGCCTGAAATTGTGGTGGCTAAATGTGAGGGCACGAGATTTTACATGAGAGAAGTTACTTCAGAGCTACCTCTGACTTGAAGCTGCCACTGGTCTGTCCAGGTAAGTGGCAGCAAAGGAACCCAGCAAGGTGAGATGGGAGGTGCACAAACATAAGCTGCCTGCTTGATCAGCAGCACCGCAGGGAGCAGCTCGAGGTGCTGATGTAGAAGGTCAAGTAAGCAGCTTGAAAATGTTAATGTCTAGAGGAAAACATAATCCCAGCCTGAAAGATTAGGGGTGGAAAGAGCAGAGGGAAAAGGTTTCTGAAATAGCTTTATGAGACTCCAATTTAAATATGATTGATTTTGTTTCCTAAATAGGAATGAACAAGGGATGGCAATATAACATGGACAAAACAGCTGCTTGCTGAAATGAAGCAGTTCACAGGTTATTTTTCTCACTGTTGCCTGCAGACTGTACTTTAACACCAAGGCTACTGGGTCAAACCTACGAACAAGGAGCAAAGAGACATCTCTCACTCTGTCCCACCAGACATTGTGTCAGCCTATAATGAAGACATCACTGTCTCATCTTTCTTTAATCCACACCATCCCTTTTCACCCCTGCTTCTGAGCATGGGAACCCATTCTGGGCAGTGTCTCTTTCCTACAGCCCAAGTCCAGGCCTCATTTTTAATCTCAGATTTCCATTTCTCCAGGTCCCTGTCAGCTTTGTGTAACGACTGGAAGAAATATCTGCTGTTGCAGTGGTGACTAATTCAGCTGTGGGTATTCTGCCTGGTGTCCCAGAATTTCAAATATCCTCATGGGGATATTGAATCTTTTCACCTTTTAAAACTAATCTCTTCTCCTCCTGTAGGACTGCTTGTAAAACAAGGGCGTACGCATATTTCAAGCAGGATTTTTGTTTTCCTGCAGCTTTCATTAAGCTCTCACCACTGGTACCACCTGAGGACTCATCTCCTATAAGCCAAGTAAAAAAACTTGTTTTCCTGTGGAAGTTAAATTGATGATGAAAGTGGCCACCATTAGTTTTCTTTCTTTTCAGACTAAGTGCCTGTCGTGCCACAGAGCTGCTGTTGTGCTGTAACACAAAGCCAAAGAAATCAGCTGCCATCTGTGCAACTGCCCCTTGTCACCAGTCTGCAAGGAGAATTTTCCCATGGCCTTATCTTTTTTAACTTATAACTTACATCTGCAGGTAGTCTGAAACAGAAATTAGTGACATTATACTGCTGTTGAGAACAGCAAAGGCATGAACAATATTTACTTCTTGAATGGTGAAAAAGGATGTTTAAAACAAAGAGTTGACAAATTTGTTTTGACTTGAAATAAACTTGGCAGCTGCCAAGAAGACATCAGATGGATCCCATGACTACATGAAAGAAGGATAGCTGTAAAAATATAGACTCTTTAATAGAGGCATTCTATTCATTAATATGCTCAGTCCCCCTTTGTGCCAAAGCAACCTGTCATCGGGTGGAAAGCTGCTTGTGCTAGACTAGCGAACAAAACGTGGCACATGGCTACTGTTTTCAGAAGTGGAGTTGGCTCAGGGTAGGCATTTTCCAACAATGACGTGATCATTGCAGCATTGAGACACCTCCATTACGACGTAGTCTGTTACAACCTCTAATTCAGTCCAACTTTTGAAAACTGAAACAAAATGAAAAAGAAAACCAGAAAACAAACAAGGCAGGCTAGTACCTACAGCTTCTCTACTTCAGTGGACATTGAGTACAATTTGAGTCGTAACACAGCTACTAAGACCCAGCTACCTTATGCTCCAGGCTGGAGTCTTTAAACATCAGTGAAAAAGGCTTGATATGCTCTCTTCTCAATTTATCGCCACTCCGTAAGTCGATGGTGTGCTCTATTCGCTTGTTAATTTCCTCAGGCCCAGACTGGACATGCAAAGCTTGTGCAAGATGGTTTGGAAGCAGATTTATTGAATTTCTTGTTAGGGCAGCCAGAGTCTAGGGGAAAGCACATGCAAACAGAATAAACCTGCTGGTCCCCTTGGGTTAAAAATGCAATGTTTTAGATCATGTTGCATTGCAAACCATTACAGCATTCCATGCAATTCATTCAATGAAATCTCTAGAAGTGTAAAATAAGAAGTCTGTTCCACTAAACACATACAGTACATAAAGGGGAGCACTTTGATGGCCTCTTTTGTGCAGACTGGGAGGTTAACTCCTTCACTGAACACTAGTATTCTATTTGTCTTTCCAAATCCTGCTAATTAATTATTAGAGCGTGCCTGATGGCAGCACACACCAGAATCACAGAAGGATATGCAACTCCGTAGTGTGTTTTAACAACTCAGAACAGAAGCTACAGAAAACAGAATTCAGGAAACAGAAGTAATGATGTCTTGATCTTAAAGTTACTGGATGTGTGTAGTTAAGGAACAGATCAGTTAGGCAGGAGTGAAGAAGGTGACATTTCTGAATACTTCAGCATGTTTTTTTCAGATACTACGTTCTTCTTCACTACTGATACGTTTTAGCCAGTTTAGATTACAGTTACTCCATGTGATTTAATTTAACTGTAATTCACACTATTATTATCTCAAATACATTAATTCTTTGGTATTGCATTGACTAATCAAAATCATAAAAGAAAATTCTTTTGAACAGCTTTGCAAAGGAAGGCTAGTGGAGAGAATATGAAGGATGCTTCACTTTCCGTGTAGAGGTAGAGTACATAGGTTTGCTATCATAAACACAATAACTCAGCCCAGTTTCATGGTATCACTTCATGAAACAAACTTTCTCACTTGGATGGAAAAACAAATTCTACTACCTGTGATATTCCCAAGGGTTAGAGACATGTTAATGAATGAAAAGAATAGAAACCTTCATACATCACAGCATAAGACATCTCGGAATCATTACGGACAAGACACACAGTTCTGCTCGAGAAAAGTTATTCCATAGAGGTCCTTGCTGGAAAAATCTTCTGCTCTGTATCCTACTGGGCATTGTTTGGAACAGGCGTTTCGGATGCATTTATCACTAGCTTTGTCTGAAAATTGTATGGGATGATTTCATTTGTTCTTATTCAAAGGACAGTTAGCAATTACATTATTATTAATCTTTCACAGCACATTCAGTCATAGGGTGCCCCTCTTGCAAACCCCAACTGTTAACCTTATTTGCAGCCCTAGAGTGAAGTTCAAGGGCTCTGTGGTCACAGAAAGCATTTTGTTCTTTCATATTCCATCATTTGGTGAGTAATTTAAAAGCTCAAAAAATAGGCAGCAAAGGGCATAAGGACTGAAATAATCTGTCTATTGAAGGGAAAAGGAATACTCCTATTCATTTTAGCAGATAAACAGCTTCAGTAGAGGAGGTCTGTCAAACTGCTGTCTACACTTTCCCTCAGAAAATCAGTACAATCAACATTTAGAGGAGGAAAAAAGGAACTTTTTCACACTAAAATTGCTCTTCTCACACTAAAGGTTCAGGTATCTTAGCCTTGGAGCTAAGGTAGAAATTCTGTGATTAGAGCCAAATTGCAGGTAAACAATCTGTTGAATCAGCTGGACGACAACTATATACATTGAGGCACAACTTGTCTCTTCTAAATTGAGCTATCCAGAAAACTTAGCAGTTTACAGTGGCTGAAATCTTACAAGAGGGTCTGAAGTCATTGTAAGAAGATAAGATCATGTCAGATTGCTCAATTCATATTTGTCTCCACAATTTCTCCACTGGAAGTGAGGCTGGATAACATTCCTGCTGGTTTTGTTTGCCATTGTGTTTTATTTACTTGAGGAGAATGCTCTCAGTTCATGATAGCTTCAAATTGCATTTTAATATTTTATTAATATGAAGAACTGTCTTCTTGCTGGATGTATGAAGTGGTTTACAATTCATGGTAGAGGAACACGACATAGTATCACCACAATGGTGCTGGTAGTCTTGGTGATAAATAGACTCAGAAGTTGCATTTATTTTCAGAAGAAAAAATAAATTCATATTTGAGTTTAAAGGTTTTCACAGAACATCAGGGACTGGAAGAGACTTCGAAAGATCATCTAGTCCAATCCCCCTGACACAGCAGGATCATCTAGACCAAGTCGCACAGGAATATATCCAGGTGGGTTTTAAATGTCTCCAGAAAAGGTCACCCCTCAGTCTCCTTTTTTCCAAGCTAAAGAGACCTAGCTCCCTCAGCCTTTCCTCATAAGGGAGTTGTTCTACTTCCTTCAAAATCTTTGTGGCTCTACACTGGACTCTCCAGCAGCTCCGTCTCCTTCTTGAACTGAAGGGCCCAGAACTGGAGACAATATGCCAGATATGGTTTCAGGGTAGAGTAGAGGAGGAGAAGAACCTTCCTCAATCTGCTAACCACCCCCATTCTGATCCACTCCAGGACGCGGTGGCCCTCTTGGCCATAAGGGCACATTGCAGGCTCATGGACATCCTGCTGTCCACCAGCATTCCCAGGTCACTTTCTCCTACACTACTCTCCAACAGGTCGGTCCCCAGCCTATACTGGTACCTGTGGTTGTTCTTGCCCAGATGCAAGACTCTACACTTGCCCTTGTTATACTTCATTGCATTTCCCCCTGCCCAGCTCTTTACCCTGTCCAGGTCTTGCTGAACGGCAGCACAGTCTGCAGGGGTGTCGGCGACACCACCCAGCTTTGTGTCGTCAGCAAACTTGCTGACAGTGCATGCCAACCCCTCATCCAAGTCATCAATGAATAGACTGAACAGGACTGGTCCCAGCACCGACCCCTGGGGCACTCCACTAGATACAGGCCTCCAACTAGACTCTGTCCCACTGACCACTACTCTGTGGCTTCTATCCTGGAACTTCTTCACTACCTGATCTACTTCACTACCTGATCATCTAGACCACACTGCCTCAGTTTGGCTGTGATGATGCTGTGGGAGACTGTGTCAAATGCTTTACTCAAGTCAAGCTACACCACATCCACTGCTTTGCCATCATCCATCCACTTGGTTATGCCCTCATAAAAGGTTTTCAGGTCATTCAAGCATGTCTTCCCTTTGGTGAAGCCACATTGACTGACCCTAATGACACTCTTGTCCTTGATGTGCCCGGAGACAGCCTCTAGGATAAATTGTTCCATCACCTTTCCTGGGATGGAGGTGAGGCTGACCGGTCTATAGTTATCTAGGTCCTCCTTGTTACCCTTTTTGAAGATTGGAGTGACATTTTCTGTCCTCCAGTCCCTAGGCACCTCTCCTCATCCCCATGACTTAGCAAAGATGATGGACAGTGTCTTAGCAATGACTTCCGCCATCTCCGTTAGCACTCGCAGGTGCATCCCATCAGGGCCCATGGATTTGTGCACATCCAGTTTGCTCAACTTATCCCTAACCCAGTCCTCATTAACTAAGGCAGGCTCCTCTTTTGTCCCAACTTTCTCTGGCGCTTCAGAGGTCTGGAGCTTGATATCAGCACATATCTCAAAAGTATAGACAGAGGCAAAGAAGGTGTCCAGTATCTCTGCTTTCTCTGTATCCTCTGTCTCCAGGGCACCCACCTCATTCAGCAGGGGGCCTACGTTGCCTCTAGTTTTAGTTTTACCTGCAATGTATTTGAATAAGAACTTTCTGTTGCCCTTGACCTCTCTTGTAAGGTTTAATTCCAAGGAGGCCTTGGTTTTTTTAGTTGCATCCCTACATTCTCTCACCAGAGGCCAAGTGGCCATCCCCTCCTGCCATTATCTATAGACTTTCTTCTTCTTCAGTTTGCCCAGCAGCTCCCTGTTTAACCACGCAGGTCTTCTGGCTCCCTTCCTTGACTTCTTTCCTGCTGGAATGCTCTCCTCTCCCACAAGTTGTCCTGTCACATTCAGGCTCTTTTCTAGTGACCCTCTTTTCACCCCTGCACCACTTCATACCTAGTTTAAAGCTCTGTCTAGGAGCACAGCCAAAATTCTAAACCCTTTTCCTCCTGTGGGATAGGCAATTCCCATCTGTTGCTACTAGGTCTGGTCTATAGTAAATCAATCCATGATGAAAAAACCCAAACCCTTGCTGATAACACCAGGCTTGGAGCCAGATATTAACCTGTTGACACATCCTGTGTTGAAGAGAGCTAGGAAGATGTTGACTAGAACTGGGACAGCTGTATGGAAGAAGCACTTGGGAACTGTAAAACACAGTAATGGTCTTCTGAACTTCTCTGATGCTGACGGAAACTGCTCATCACACAGGAACACATACAAGCTTCTGTTACAAAAAAACCTTATCCAAGCTTGTAGCTGAGACTAAAAGATAGGATGATGTGGCGATGTTAGATCGTAGGCTGGATTTGGTGATTACAGAAGTCTTTTTCAGCCTCAATAATTCTGTGTGATTCTGTATGAATTAAAAAAAACCCCAATAATAAAACTTCAACTTTAGAGATATTTTACAAAGATTTAAGAAAGGTGGCTGGGATTAGATTTTACTTCCTTCTTTTAAGGTTTTCATGCAAAAAGTCCAAACACCCTGACCTCAACCAGAATGGAAATTTTCAATTAGTGTCATTTAGAAAACTCTAGGAAGGGTTTAAATTATTTTTTTTCATATTGCAAATATCAAGACTTTGAGGAAAACAGGGAAACAAAAGTCATATGTTTAAAGAGACAGAATACAGGTAGGATTTGGTTCAAGAGTAAGACAACAAAATGATGGTGTCTAGGCTTCTATTATTAGCAATATACCTCTGGATACTTTTAGTTGGCCAACTGTAGGCAGTTATGATCAGTTGAGATGCCACGGGGTATCCTGGACAATGATCTGGACCCATGAGATATGACACAAGACCTATAGGAACCCCATACATTGTTGGGGTTCAGCTCTAGTGTGCAAGGGCATCTTTAGCTGCTATAGACAACACAGGTCAGCTGAATCAAGCTCTCGCTCATTGTATTTGAGCATAGGTGTTTAGCACTGTTTGACACATCAGAGTCTCTTAATCAACTTTTAACTGATAGTCCAGATGATCACAGACCTGTTAAAGGCCCCTTGGGATATGAATACCTCAGGCAAAGGATCTGGGGGTCCTGGTAGCCAGCAGGGTGACAATGTACAAGAAGGAAGAAGTACATCCATACTGGGCATATCAACATTTCTTAAATTCACTGACTTAGGCTGCCATAGGAAAGCTGTCTGCCATAAAAGATAGGGATTGTTATAAATGTTATAAACTGGCAAGAAAAGTCACCACAGACTTTGCCCTTTCATATTCTTCCTAAAATAGCTAGATCTAGAAGTAAAATACATGTGATCAGGGTTGCTCACATTTCACTGTAACATTGATATATGTACTGATGTAATTTAAGTTTAAATTTAAGGCACAAGCTTTTATTGGATGATACTGTTGTGGGTGTCTATGACAGGCCACCAGATCAGAATGAGGAAACTGATGAGGTCTTCTACAGGCAGCTAACAGCAGCCTCACAGCTACAGGCCTTGGTTCTCATGGGGGATTTTAGCTTTCATGATAGTTGCTGGAAGACCTACTCAGCCAGCCATCCACAGTCCAGGAGGTTCCTCCAGTGCTTTGGTGACAATTTCCCGATGCAAATGGTGGAGGAGTCGACTAGGAGAGAATTGCTGCTGGATCTTATACTCAGCAATAAGGAGTGTCTAACTGAGGCAGTGAAGGTTGAGGGCAGCCTAGGTTGCAGTGACCATGAGATTGGGGAGTTTAGAATGTCAGTGGCAGGTAACAGAATACCTAGCAGAATCACAGCCCTGGATTTCAGTAGGGCCAACTTTGATCTTTCCAATCAATTGCTGGGGGAAATCCCACAGGACACGTCACTAGAAAGTAAAGAAGCCCAAGATAGTTGGTTAGAGCACTGGAAAGGGCTGCCCAGGGTTGCTGTGGTGTCTCCTTCTCAGGAGAAGTTTAAAACCCTCCTGGACATGTTTGTGTGCAATTTGATCTAGAGGATCCCACTCTGTCGGTGGGATTGGACTGGATGACTGGATGATTGGAAGTCCCTTCCAATCCCTAATGCTCTGTGATTCTCTGGGTCTGTGAAATGGTATTGGCAAATATTCAGACATACAGAGTGATTCATTGCTGGGTTGCTGCTAGTCAGGTTCTTAATGTGTGTTGCTGCCAGTGGCCTTTAGACTGCATAATTAACATGATTATATACTTATTCTCCCCAAGACTGACATACTTCTGGAAAAAGCTGCTATGGCCTAGAATAATTTAAATATGTCACCTGAATTTTGAGCTGAAATACATAATTTGCGAGCAATAGCTCTTATTATCTCAAATTTAAAATTAAAAATTACAGAACTATTGAATCACACATTGAATAGAATATCATTTAAATCTTTTGTCCATCAAAACACTTGTTGTAAAGCTGTGTAATATAAAATTATCATTACTTCCAGCGCAACAAGAAGTTCTTAAAAAATAATGAGAAACTTTCCAGACATTGATTGTTTCTTGTCATAAGAGAAAAGTCTGCCTTAAAACAACTGTTCAGTTATGTCTACTCAACAGTTTTCATTGGGCTTTTTACTAGTTTATTGGGTGGTACTTGATTGATAATCAAATAGAATTGCTAGTCCTATATTTAATTCCTCATCTTTGTCAGAGTAAAAGTCAGGTTTAGCTGAGAAAATGGTCCTTGAGAAGCTATCTTACTGTACAAAGACGTTTTGCTCCAGTGAAACTTAGATGTCTTAAAGAGAAAGAAGAAGAAACAGACAGAGAACAGAAGATAGTCATAGCAGCATGCACACAAACCTCTATTCCCCTAATGAAATGAGAATAAACAGGTCAACAAAATACAAAGGATACTCCAGGGCAGTGTACATGCAGATAAACAGAGGTACAAAACATACAAAAAATGGGTGTTTTATATAACAGTAAACTATGCCATGCTCCAGTTCAGTTCGAAGAGATGAAGACACTGCCATGGTCTGACTGACTGGGAAAGTTTATCACTTTTGAGATTTATAAGAAGCAGAGGACGATTGATAAAGCAAGACCTGCACACAACAACACCTGAAGTTCAACAGACAGTGCAGACAAGTAGGACTAAGGGTGTGCAGAGGAAGAAAGGATCTATCACATTATTACAGACCCCTCAGAAGACAACTCCAGCTGACCTTATTTCATAAAGACTCATCCTTCTTAATGAAAAAAGGAGCGTCTGAGGGCACTTCAACCTTCCTATATTTAATTCCTCTAAGCAAACATACTTCAAAAAGCAATTTTTGTGACTGTGCAGGAATTGCTGGTTCCCAGGCTTCAGCAAACAGCCATGTGGTGCTTTTGGAAAAGACATGATCAGGAGCAGTTGTTACTTATGACACTTTCCTATTGAGCTACACATGATCTTCAAGTCTAACTCATCTTCTAGAGAACCGTCATTAGGTCTAAGTTTTTATTACTTTTTGTTAAAAAAGAAAAAAATTAAGAATGGACAAACTGTTTTCACACAGTGCTTTTTTAAGGTAGATATTTTTTCAGTCCCTTATATATCAAGAACATGCACTATGGTTTTTCCATTAGCAAAACAGCTGTTCACTCACGCTTTTCGCTTCGATGGCAGCGCAGTGAAGCACACTCTGACTAGAATGTCCCAGCCAGTCCAGTAATGTCAGCCTCACTTTTAATTTATTTCCTTATGGACTGGCTCAATTAAAGCTAAACTGTGCAGTATTTCAGTTCAGTAGGAAAAAAAAATCCAACCCAAAGCCCTGTGTTGCACTGGCATTTCCCCCATTTGGATAGCTGATTTATTTCTGCCCTGTAACAACTTCTTAAATCCTTTGCTGTTTTAGAATAAAGGTTAAGGATGAATTTGTCTCCTCTGAGGCTTCCATTATTGAAATGCACTCTAGCATGCACCCACACTTGATGACATTAAAGGAAGTTTGACTTACGTTCTGTTTTCCCACTATGTTATCAAATGGAAGTTCAGGGCTCCAGGATCCTTCAGTAAATGTTGCTCCACTATTTCTCCTGTCGGAGGAGCTGACAGCCTCTTTCACAATATCTTCAGGCAAAGTCAACAGACTCTCCTCGGGTTGTTTAATTAAATAAGTCTCAATGTTATGTTTCCTCAAGAATTCATTACGCTCTTTGCCATGCCCTTCTTCAACTTTATAATCCCCATTCAGACAGTCCAGAGTGGCTTTGGAGATGTGAATTCTCCTGCACAGGTGAAGAAAGAAGCAGCAAACACTGATCATGCTCTAGTATACAAAGGCAGCAATGTGTTCGTGCACTCTGTATTACATTAAATAAATGATTTTCACTTGTATGTGATGATTTCTATAAACAAACATAGCGTGTTCAACAACCATGAGCTTCATTTTGGGATGAATACTCTCAGTACATGTTCACATCGATAGGATCTCTTGATTGCATAAAGTACCGTCAAGGGAAAAACATGTAGATAGTCACACCTGATACTTTTGCTCACAGTAGTAGCTTCATGGGAGATCTTCCTGAGCAAAATATAATTCAGAGTGAATGAAAATTGCCTCTTTGGGCCACTATTGAGAGGAAAATATATGTCATGCATTAGAAAAGTTGATGTGAAGCTCTTTAATTTCCTTTGGTTACCTGAGGTAGCTTCGACGGTACAAATTAATAGTGTGATTGAAATAAGTTAAGGAGAGGTACAGAGGCAAGGAGATGATAATTTCTGGCACGTTATGATTTCAAAAAGCTTTTGCAATGGTGAAGTTGAATTTAAAAGATTACATATAAAATGCTCAGATTTTACAATCTGCATGATATGGCTTTGGAATCCTTCCAACCAGTCCTGGAGATGTTTCACATTTGGACTTCCTTAACCACAGTTATGATTGCTTGAGAAGGAAAAGAGAAAGTAAATTAAAAAAAAAAAGTCTTTCTTACTTCTATTTGTAAGAAATATTCAGGTTGCTGTATGTTCAAAACACACTCAGTGGTTTTGAACCTTCACTGTTTGGTTGGGTTTTTTGCTCATTAGCACATTAACTAAATCAATTAATTAATCACAGTCCTGGGCCTGATGAACTGATCAACCAGTGACACGTGTACAGGTATGATCTGCTAGTCTCCTTCAAGAAGTGTGCAGTACCCAGGAGAATCAGAATTTGGCACAAACTGTCAGTGTGTGTGTAATATTAAGTCAATCATAGGATCATTAAAACACAGAACCATAGAATGCTTCAAAGATGACTTTCAAAGGTCTAGTTCCAACCCTCCTGCAGTGAGTAGGGACATCATCAACTACATCAGGCTGTCCAGAGTGCCATCCAACCTGACTTGACTATTTCCAGAGAAGAGGCTTCTACCACCTCTCTGTCCCAGTGTTTAAATATCTAGATTGCTGGGCCAAGGCAAACTCCATGAGGTTTACTAAGGCCAAGTGCTGGGTCCTGCACTTGGGCCACAACAACCCCCAGTAGCTACGGGCTTGGGCAGGAGTGGCTGGAGAGCTGCCAGGCAGAGAGGGGTCTGGGGGTGTCGAGAGAGTGCAGACTGTACATGGGCCAGCAGTGTGCCCAGGTGGCCAAGAAGACCAATGGGCATCCTGGCCTGCATCAAGAATAGTGCAGCCAGCAGGAGCAGGGAGGTGATCACTCCCCTCTGCTCAGCTTTGGTGAGGCCACACCTTGAGTAGTGTGCCCAGTGTTGGTCCCCTCACTACAAAAGGGACAGTGAAGGTCTGGAGAGCTAGTAAAGGATTTGGGACAGGTGTTGTATGAGGAATGGCTGAGGGAGCTGGGGCTGTTTAGCCTGGAGAAGAGGAGATGGAGGGGGAGGCCTTATTCCTCTCTACAAGTACTTGAAAGGAGGTTAGAGAGAGAAAGGAGTTTGTCTGTTCTCCCTAGTGGTCAGTGATAGGGCCAGGGGAAATGACCATAAGATTCACCAGGCAGGTTTAGGTTGGAAGTCAGCAATGATTTCCTTCCTGAAGGGGTTGTCAGGCACTGGAACAGCCTGCCCAGGGAGGGGGTTGAGTCCTTGTACCTGGAGATGCTGAAGAAAGAGAAGGTTAGATGTTGTGTTAGGGGACAGAGTTTAGTGGTGCTGATAGGGCTGGGAAAAGATTAGACTTGATGATCACGAAAGTCTCTTCCAATCAGAACTGTTCTGTGATTCTATAAAAAGATAAAAAAATTGTATCCATGTCAGCCATTGTTTAACTTGTCTCAGCTTCCCTCTGAAGCCAACAGAGGTTTTGCACAATTTCACTCTCTGAAGCCATGCCATTGCGATGTTCACAGAGATTAGCTCTCTGTAGTCAAATGTCAGTAAAAACAACAATCAAAATGTTTCTGAAATATAAGCAAGTTTTGCCTTGGACTTTAAAACCAGAATGTATAACCTTGCTGAAAGAAAATGCAGCTCCTAGCTACAGTGATTTAAGTAAAATACTGATCTACCCCCCCACACACCCCCAAATCAAAAGAAACAAAAAGAAGAAAACTGAAGAAAGAAAAAGAAAGCAATACATTAGTTGCCAGGGTGACTATCTTTGTGCTGAGTTTCAACTAACATCATTTGGGAAGATTGTATTAGGGAGCCCTGATATATGGATTTTATAATGGGAATGATAAGAGCTGTAACTGGAGTATAGAGCTGGCTGTTGATGCAATACCCTTAAACAGACCACATACTAATAGATAGTTGGGAGAGTAAAAATATTTCCTGGTTTCACCTTTTGCACAGTTTGCTTAAACAACACTTAAAGATGCATTGTGGAAACACGCGTTCATGGTTTCATACAAACACAGTAAATCAGGAAGCTGAGTATTGAAGTCAGAAAGTATAGCCTGCCCTGATGTTAGAAAATATAGAAGGGCCAAAGATTTCCTTGACACCTGCCACATCCTGGAAAACTGATTATTTAGTTCGTTCTAAGATAATTCAGTGCCACAGATTAACATCTAGGTACACCTGGTGAAGGCTATTTTAAGGTGGGATCTCAGCAGAGAAGTGTCTCAGAAATCCCACCATAGGATCTAACAGACCCCAGGTGTTGGGACCAGGTATTTTTCCCCACAGAAAACCAGAAATGACTGCTTTTTCTCAGTGTTCCTGAGTGCCTCCTTCCACAAGAGTTGAGCCACCTGCTGACAGCTCTTTCACTTGGGGGCAATCTGTTTCTGTATCACCCATGCAGAGATGGGTGATGTCCCCATCCCAGGCAAGAGAGCCGCCTCCTTTCACTTTGTGCTCAGGGAAGGGCTGTGGTTCCTCTTTGCTCTTGACTCACACATTCACAAATCCAGGGCAGCTTTCTGTTGAAGCAGAGAATATCTGAGCAGCTCTGGGAATGACCTGGGCACCGTGGCAGTCAGAGGGGTTTGAATGCTGGCGGTACGGAGAAGTAAGGAGAGGCTGAAGCAACGTAACGGCTCTGTTACATCTGTCCTGTGCACTAGGGAAGCGTGATGTAAATCACTGCTTTGACAGACTCAGTGACTTGCTGTCACACACAGGCTTTGCTTTGTTGGCAAACAGATAGACACCAGTGGAAATCACTCTGCTCCAGCAGACTGCAACCTGGCCAGTGATTTTATCAACAGCAAGGTGATAAAAGGTTCGTTCATCAATAGCTGTGCTACGTGCACACAATGATGGCAATGAACAATACTTCACGCAGGTGTGGGTGGTGAAACTTGGATGATTGGTTTGCTCTTCCTAACAGGGCAGACCATGACCTGCCTTAGTCATCTGGGACTGCAGTGTGGGGTAGCTGCAGGGAAATACATTTTCCTACCATTTAGTGACATATGCAGAGCATAGAAATTATTTTCAGAGACTGCAAGGTTTCACTTTCTGCTGATTCTCGGGATCTATGTTAGTAGAGAAGTCTGCTATGGAGACCTGTATTTGAAAATACAAGATGAAGCAAATATCTTTCTAATTTCTTGGGAACTTGACTGCTCTGACAGATCATGATGTGTGTGCAGAACAGAACAGTGTGCATGGCTTAGATTCAATGAGAATATTGTGTCCAATCCTGAGGCACCCAGTTCCAGAAGGACACAGAACTGCTGAAGAGAGTCTAGCGCGGAGACCCAAAGATGAAGGGACTGGAACACTTCCCTGATGAGGAAAGGCTCAAGGAGATGGTTCTCTTGAGTTGGGAAAAACAGACACTGGGGTGATCCCATTCATGTTTATAAATATGGAAAGGGCGGATGTCAAAGGATGGAGCCAGGCTCTTCTCGGTGTCATCCAATGATAGGACTAAGGGCAATGGGTGTCAGCTGGAACACAGGAGGTTGCATATAAATATGAGAAGGAACTTCTTCTCAATGACAGAGCACTGGAAGGGGCTGCCCAGGGGGGTTGTAAAGACTCTTTCTCCAGAGATGTTTAAAATCTGCCTGGACATGTTCCTGTGTGACTTGATCTAGGTGATCCTGCTGTGGCAGGGGGATTGGGCTGGTTGATCCCTAATGTTCTGTGATTCTGTGACAGCATCACTCAAACTTTTTCTGCATTAACACATCTGCAGTTATTGCTAATACTGGATCGTTGTAGAGGATCTGATAAATCAGTAGAAGGTGGATCTGCAAGTAAAGACAGGATTCCTGCAACCACTACTGTTGCTTCAAAATTAGGATTTGTAACTTCCAAACTCCCAAGAGATATAGGCCATATCAGGCAGAATCATTTTATCTTTCAGGTGAATCAGCCACCTCAGACAAAGAAAAACTAGAGCAGCTTAATGGAAAACTGTGCTTGCCCATACACACAGGCAGCTGACTTCAGTGTTACAAAACAGCTACTAAAGCAGCATTTAATTTAAAATTTAAAGTTAAAAAGAGAGCCTGCTGTCCATATTGCCTTGCTGTAACAACCAATGAACACAGAATACTTCCACACTTTGTGCATTATGAAATAAATTACATCCTTGTACCTCACAGCAGCATCTGAATGCAACGCGTGTGAGAATGAAGCCTTGAGAATCTCAGGAATGGTCAACATCTTGTTGGCAAATTTGGGCTACCTTTGTGTAGAAACAGAAGCCAGCAGGGTGCCCAGTTGTCTCAGAAGGCCAATGGCATCCTGGCTTGAATCAGGAATAGTGAGGCCAGCAGGACTAGGGATGTAATTCTCCTCCTGTACTAGGCATTGGGGAGGCCTCCCCTCAAGTGCTGGGGGCAGTTCTGGGCCCTTCACTTCAAGAATGAGATTGAGGTCCAGAGGAGCAATGAAGCTGGGGAAGGGACTGAAGGGAAAGTCCCTGAAGGGAGGTTGTAGTCAGATGGGGATCATGCTCTTCTCCCAGCAACCAGTACCAGGACATGAGGGCAGAGCCTGAAGTTGCAGCAGTCGAGGATTAGGTTGGACATTAGGAAGCCCTTCCTCACAGAAAGGGTAATCAGACTGTGGAATGGACTGCGCAGGGCAGTGGTGGAGTCCCCGTCCCTGGAGGTGTTGAAGGACAGCCTGGCTGTGTCCCTTAATGCCCTGGTCTGGCCAATGTGGTGATGTTAGGTCCTGGGCTGGGCTTGATGAGTCAGAGTGCTTTTTCAGCATCAATAATTCTGTGATTATAAGGGCCGACTACAACCACTGATCCTTTTCAAGAAATCACATCTGGCAAAGAAAAGGAGCTATCACTGTTGTTTCCAATGCTGCTGTGAGCTGACCACTCCTACCCTTCTGACTCCAGCTGACAAATCCTTGCCAACTGTAGAACAGCAAAGACTAAAAGGCCACGGTTGATGAAATGATGTGAGACAGTTAAATCTGTTGGCAAGGGACAGGGTGTACTGCGTTGGCAGTGCTTTCTGACTGTGGGAAATACACGCTGCCTTACCCAGGAATTCCACCTGACTCCAGTTTGTTTGCAATATCCACGTCCCATGACCAGACATCAAACTGCCACTTGCGCAGGCCCAGCACTCCGCACAGCACCGACCCCGAGTGGATCCCTATTCTCATGTCAATGTCGTGCTTCGTTCTCGACCTAACGTATCTGTAAAACAAAAGAGCCAAAGAAACCCAATTAAAAACCTCTAACTGATTCATGATTGCAGATGCCACATGTTTTGGTATCTTTTAGAAAAGCACATTATGCAAAGTGCAAAGTCAACTGGTTATAAAGAACTGCTTAGTCTGTAAAATGAAGAGATAACTTTCTAGGTAGCAATCAAAGTACAGACATGATGACTCTAAGAGCCAGATTATCATTCAGAGCTTAATTGCATGCATGGTTCAGTGGCATGCTATCATTCTTGTCAGACAGAAAGAAAAGACAGGGACACAAAAAGATTCTAAATGTCTGGAGTCACTGAGACCTTTAGCTTGGATTTATAAAAGAGCATTCAACAACACTGCAAAAAAGATTCTCATCAAACCTGTGCATCATTTTATAGTCTATTTTACTTCTTTGAATAAGTTTTAGTATTTAAAAAAATACTACATTATTGACCCAAATTTTCCAGCATTCCTCTTTGTCCAATGGTGAATTATTTTCAGTGCATTTACCCAGAAGATCATTTCCTCTGGTATGATAATGGTGTGACTCTAAATCTACAGGCTGTGGAGGAGTAAACACAGGCAGGCATATTTGTTAACAATCTCAGAGAAGAGACTTTGCCCTCGTGCTGTTTTCAATTAATACATTTATTGATTATTAAGGGAATTTTATTGTGCTAAAATAGCATCTTCCTCTTCTGATATGAGATAATGCACAACACTTGCAGCCAGAGGCACCTTAGTAGTGGAAGGTAGAACTTCTGCCTTCTTCCAAACCGGCACCGTATCTATTTGCAGCACTTCTCCAGTCCTGCCTGTGTGACAGTTATTGGCACCAGCAATACCAGCAGTGCTAGTGTTCATTAATATTTTAGTTCCTTTGCTCAGGCCAGGAGAAGTGAACTACTGCACTTGCTCTGCAAAGAAAACTGCTCTTTCTCGCTAGAGTCCTGGTTCTATGGTCACTGAGGTCAACAGTAGCACAGCAAGAACAACAGAACAGGCAAACAGAAAACAGCTCTATTTTATAACCTTGAAGCTGACTGCTGTTGCCTCAGATGCTTCAGTCATGACCTTGACAAACTCTCTCTTGAGGAGAAATTGCTAAATTGGTCACTGCATTCAGTGCTCAGCCTTATGTTCTTGCAACAGGGCATGGATTCGTTTTACGGGGAAAATAAAATTGATTTTTAAAATTGATAAAAACTAGTGACACTAAAATGTGAGGAGTCAAGAGAAGCAATTGGCTTTTATTTCCCTGTCCTATATATTCTGAATCCTTGGAGAAAAGCAGGCGTATATGTCCCAGTGTAGTGGTTTGGCTACTGAAAAAGATCTGTTCATCGTATCAAGAAGCTAATATGTTTCAGATATCTAAATGGAAGAGATTTAAAGGCACTGATCATAAAAGAATATAAAAGGGGCTTTGAGCAGGGATTTATCTGCATTCTGATATTTTTGCTTTACAATTTTTATTTACAAGCATCTTATTGCTTTGTAAGCCACAGAGCTTGAAATATTAAAATCAAACCACTGCCTAGCTCTGGAAGATGAGATGGGGAAAGAACTAATCAACAGCGGAGCAGTGCCTTAAATGTTGTGAGAACAGCTAAGAGAAGTGACAGCGCTGTAATCTGTAACGTGTTTGGAAGAACTGCTACAGATACACTACAAAAACATCTCAACCAACATTCATAACTGCCTACATGATCTACATTACCTACATGATGCCTACATTACCACAACTCCCCGCAAGATCTTTTCCTCAGTCCACCTATTTCCTTTGTTCATATTAAAGTAAAGATTTCTCATTTTATGTCTGATTTCCTTATCTTGAAATAAAAAGCTAATTGGATCCAGAGGAATAATGGAGCAAAAAGCTTTTCATTGAGAAATGCACGAAATAAGGGCACCTTAAGTTTAGTCCCCCGAAGTATAGAACCATATAATCATAGAATCATGGCTAGAAAGGACCTCCAGGATCAGCAAGCCCAACATCTCCCTAACCTCTAGACCAGGGGTCCTCCAACTTTTTAAACAGGGGGCTGGTTCACTGTCCCTCAGACACTGTCAGGGGCCAGGCTATAGTTTGGGAAAAAATGAACAAATTCCTAAGCACACTGTACGTATTTCATTTGTAGTAGTGCACACAAAACAGGAATAAGAATGCAATATTTAAAATGAAGAACAATTGTAAACAACAAAACCAAATAATATTTCAATGTGGACTATGGGCCTGCTTTTGGCTAATGACATGGTCAGTGTTAGGTTCCATATTTGTCACTGCTAGTCGTAGCAAGTGATGCCAGTGTTCGTCAGTTAGTCCCACTGGTGCTGGCTGGTTTGTGCTGCCTGGGAGCCGGAGGGAGGGAGGGAGAGACGGGGAAGCCGCCCACCTCACTGATGCCGTTGCCCCCTTCCTCAGCCTGGCTGTGCAGTCGGCAGGAAGTCATCTGCAGCGGCTCAGTTTCCCCCTTCCAACGCCCGGGAGGGTGGGGGATTCTGTAAATCCGGTGGACTGCATTGCAGACCCTGGGGGGCCATATCCAGCCTGCAGGCCGGGGTTTGAGGACCCCTGCCCTAGACTATGGCCTCAAGTGCTCTAGCTACTAGATTTTTAAACACCTCCAGGGACGATGACTCTACCACCCTCCTGGGCAGCCTGTTCCAGTGCCCAACCACTCTCTCAGGAAAAAACTTCTGCATAAGATCCAATCTAAACCTCCCCTGAGGCAACTTAAGGTCATTTCCCCTTATTCTGTCATTAGTAATTTGGGAGAGGAGGCCAGCACCAGCCTTGCTACAACCTCCTTTCAGGTAGTTGTAGAGAGCAATAAGGTCTCCTCTCGGTCTCCTCACTAGACTAAATAGCTCAAGTTCCTTCAGCTGCTCTTCATAGGACCTGTTTTCTAGATCTCTCCCCAGCCTTGTTGCTTTTCTCTGGTCTTGCTCCAGCCCCTCAATGTCCTTCTGATACTATTGGCACCCAAAACTGGACCCAGTACTGGAGGTGTGGTCTCGCAAGTGCAGAGTACACCTCCCTACTCCTGCTGGTTACACTGTTCCTGATCCAGGCCAGGATGCTCTTTGCCTTCTTGGCCACCTGGGCACCTTGCTGGCTCCTGTTCAGTCATGGTTAATAAACACCCCCAGGTCCTGTTCCGCCAAACAGCTCTCCAGCCATTCTTCCCCCAGCCTGTAGTTGCTGGAGGTTGTTGTGACTGAAGTACCAGTACCTGGCTTTGTTACACCTAATGCCATTGGCCTCAGCCCATTGGTCCAGCCTGTCCAAATCCCTCTAGCACATAATTGTGAATCTCTCTCTCCAAATATATACCCACACATTCTATTAAGTCAATTTAGGTGTTAAGTACTGTAGTATTGAATTGATCTTAACTACTAGTACTTAACATTTGCAAATGCTAGCACTGGACAGTCACTGACAGCATGGAATTTAACAAATCCTAATGCCAGATGAAGCAACACCAGGCACAAGTATAAACTGGGAGAGGAGCAGTTGGAGAGCAGTCCTGCAGAGATTGATCTGGGTGTGCTGACTGACAGAAGTTCAACAGCAGCTCAACAGTTAGCAGTGTGTGCCCTGGCAGCCAAAAGGACAAACCATTTCCTGGGGTACATCAAGCACAGCAGAACCAGCAAGCCAAAAGGTGACTATTGCACCTTTCAATAGTGAAAAGAAAAGGTGTTCAGTGTTGGTGTGGCCTCGCCTTTGACTGGGTGTGCAGTTCTGGGACCCATCATTGAAGAAGGTTGTTAAGGACTTTGAATGGATCCAGCTAGTGAAAAGGCTGAAAGGAATGTCCTAGGAGAAGCAGCTGAGGACACTTTTCTAGTTTGGAGGTAAGAAGGCTGAGGGGAGACCTCACTGCTCTCTGCAGCTTCCTGAGGAGTTAAAGTGGAGAGGGAGGTGCTGAGCATTTCACACTGAGATCCAGTTAATGGCTCAAAGCTGTGTCAAGGGAGGCTTAGTCTGGAGATTAGGAAGCATTTCTTCACTAAGAAGGTAGTCAGACACTGGAACAGGCTCCCCGGAGAGGTGGCCAATGACCCAAAACTGTCAGTGTTTAAGAGACTTTTTAACAATGTCTGTAATAACATGCTTTAGCTTTTGCTCAGCCCTGAATTGGGCTGAGTGGTCATTGTAGGACCCTTCCAACTGAAATAGTTCTATTCTATTTGATTCCATTGATGCTAAATACTGTAAAATATAGTATTCTATTTGTACCTGATATGGGAAGGAACACACAGATCTCAGTGAAGACACCAGGTACAAATGGTGCATCCCTGTTTCCAGAGTTTTCACTAAGAATACCTGGATTTCAGCTTTTCCTTTGTCATTTAAAGCTGGTGACATCCTGAAAAGGCTTCAAAATCCTCAAAAATGACACACAGGACTTGTTCAAAATTGTTCATAGCTCTGCAAGATCTTGCAGACTGTCATCAAAATCCTATGTCCCTTGCCTTGTCCATTGTCTTTCACAGCTTCACAGCAACTTCTTCCTGTGGGCTACTCAGGTGATGTTTCCTCTCAGCATTTCATCTGTAGTCAGTAGAGACTTGGCTACCTGCCTACATCCTTTGACTATGGGCTGTTCTGTCTCTATCTGCTGCAGCTCTGGTGCACCTGCGGGGCTCTATCTTCACAGTCTTTCTTGGTCACCCCTCATGGAAATGTGCCCTTATGTTGATAGGTAGGAAACTCATTGCATGAGGGGACCTGACTGAATCGAGCAACAGGCAGCCTGAGATATGTCAACCAGGCCTTGTCCAGAACATGAACAAAGGACAGCAGCAACCCAGTCTTGCTCCCATTGGCTTTATTATTTGCAACACAAGACTGAGAGTGGAGCTATTGAGAACCTGTTTGTGGAGACATTAGTTTTCAGGGTTTTAAACTGAATAAAAAATACAGTTTTGTAGTTTACAAGTGGGGCAATGTTTACAGAAGCACAAAATTACTGAGGTTGGAAGACACCAAGATCATGAAGATCTAAGATCATGAAGCCCAGCCCATGACTTAACATCACCACAATCACCTAGACCATGGCCCTAAGTGTCACGTGTAGTTTGTTCTTAGTCACCTCCAGGGATGGGGACTCTACCACTGCCCTGGACAGTTCATTCCAGGGTCTGATTACCCTTTCCATGAGGAAGGGCTTCCTAGTACCCAATCTAACCTTATCTAATTAACCAATCTAATCCTATCTCTCCTTATGAGGAGAGGTTGAGGGAGCTGGGTCTCTTTAGCTTGGAGAAGAGGAGACTGAGGGGTGACCTCATTAATGTCTACAAATATTTGAGGGGTGGGTGTCAGGAGGATGGCACTGGGCTGTTCTCGGTGTCATGTAGTGATAGGACAAGGGGCAATGGTTGTAAGCTNTGAATAAAAAATACAGTTTTGTAGTTTACAAGTGGGGCAATGTTTACAGAAGCACAAAATTACTGAGGTTGGAAGACACCAAGATCATGAAGATCTAAGATCATGAAGCCCAGCCCATGACTTAACATCACCACAATCACCTAGACCATGGCCCTAAGTGTCACGTGTAGTTTGTTCTTAGTCACCTCCAGGGATGGGGACTCTACCACTGCCCTGGACAGTTCATTCCAGGGTCTGATTACCCTTTCCATGAGGAAGGGCTTCCTAGTATCCAATCTAACCCTCCCTTGGCAGCTTCAGATCCTGCCCTCTCATCCTGTCACTAGTTGCCTGAGAAAATCCCTAATGATTCTATGATTCTATGATTCTAACCCTCCCTTGGCAGCTTCAGATTCTGCCCTCTCATCCTGTCACTAGTTACCTGAGAAAAAAGCCCAACCCCCCACTTGACTACAATTTCCCTTCAGGTAGGTACAGAGAGTGATAAGGTTTAGTATGTGAAAAGCCATGGAATTAAACTTCTTGTTTAAAATTGGGATTGAGGTGGGGTAAAACAGATGTGAACTCTGAAGCACACAGAAAAGGATTAGATCCAACTCACTAACAGCTAGGCTATCACATACTTTGGGTGGTCTCATTTATATATTGCCCTAGGAAAAAAGCAGTGAAAAACTTTGAAACAAGGAACCCTGGATCATCATCAATAGAGGTAGTTCTCATTTATTCAGAAAAAACCCTCATTAAAGAATGTGTACTGGAAAATGAAGCATGGCCAGCATTGCATACTGAAAAAAACAAGTGTATTCATTTTGCATCAGCTCACAAGTGCTGTGTCTTTTAGTTCTTCTGTCTCTTAATTTTACCCAACAATCAATGAAGAATCTAATTTAAAGGAAAAGAAATGTTTTTGGCTCAGCTGCTTTACGGGCTCTCTGCAAATACTCTGACAAAGCACATGCATGAGGCTGCACGACTGATGATCTGCAAAGCAGATGATCTGTTTACCTCACTAGCTGCCTGATACTTTTTTCAATGTGATGCCTCTTTGATAGGTGCCACTGATGTCATTCTTCACAGTCCAGTCCAGCCAGTGAAGAGAAATGGATTTATTTTAATTGGATCATGCAGTGTTTTTCTGGCCAGCATTCTCTGATGGGTGTTTTATTTTTGTGCTATTTTTAAAAAGAGACTTACTTTTTAACTTTTTCTGTAGCCAACAAAAATCCAAGTGCCCTGTAATTCACACCTTGCAGGTTCACACATGGACACAGTGGCTACATCTGGGATAACCAGTTCTACTGTGCGAGGTGCTGTCTCTGCTCTGAGATAGTTAAAATAGAAAGTCTTCATCCTGGTCAACTGGCTTGCTCAAAACTTGCTCTGAGACTCAGCAGGCTGCATGTTATGAAGACCAATTCCATGAGGAGATGTGAATGCAACTGTCTGCTTTTGGAAACAAAAAGACTTGGGAAGAATGGAGCTGGCCAGACTGTGCCACTTATTATTGGAGACAGCTATCTCCTGGAGCTGTTGGATTTACCCATTAAGTCATAGTGTCTATCAGCCCCATGCAGTTGGAACAGGAAAGTCTATGTGTTCTGGCTGAAGCAAATCAGAGTCTTAACTGACCTTGCCTTGAGCAGGCTGGGTGTCTCTTCCAAACTGAACTGTTCTGTGACTGTAAGGTCGAAGTTAACTGAGGTGAGAGCTGTTTTCAGCTCTGGGAACTGTGTCATGCTCGCAAAGGAGGTATCTGTCATTTTTAAAAAGCTGCGTAACAGGATGCACTAAACTGCTGCACAGTTTGAAGAGCACAGCTTGGTAATATGACTCACAGGATGTAACACTTTGTAGATGGGTTTTATACGTTGAATTTCCAGTTTAAGGTAAACGTTATTCCAAGAATCCAGTTTAAAATATCTGCAGTACGAGTTTACCTTGGCATTAGCGCTGAATCCCAATGTCAGCAGAAACGACTACCTGGAGAAGTTTCATCATATCATCAGACTTATCATCACTACAACTAGCTTGCCCTGTGTTCAGATGCTCATGTTCATGCTATGCAACACGGACAGAGCTAAATCACTGCTGTGTTCATAGGATCATAGGATGTTAGGGGTTGGAAGGGACCCAAGAGATCATCGAGTCCAACCCCCCTGCCGGAGCAGGACAAAACTATCTAACACAGATCACAGAGGAACGCATCCAGGCGGGCCTTGAAAGTCCCCAGAGAAGGAGACTCCACGACCTCCCTGGGGAGTCTGTTCCAGTGCTCTGTGACCCTCACAGTAAAGAAGTTCCCCCTTGTGTTGAGGCGGAACCTCCTCTGCTGCAACTTACACCCATTGCTCCTTGTCCTATCACAGGGAGCAAGTGAAAAGAGCCTGTCCCCCCCCTCCTGGCCAGCCTTCAGGTACTTATAAACATTGATCAAATCTCCCCTAAGTCTTCTCTTCTCCAGACTAAAAAGCCCCAAGTCCCTCAGCCTCTCCTCATAAGCCATGCCCTCCTGTCCCCTAATCATCCTCGTAGCCCTCCGCTGGACCCTCTCCAGTAGATCCTTGTCCCTCTTAAACTGGGGGGCCCAAAACTGAACACAGTACTCAAGATGAGGCCTCACCAGGGCAGAGTAGAGGGGGAGAAGAACTTCCCTCGATCTGCTGGACACACTCCTCCTAATACACCCCAGGATCCCATTGGCCTTCTTGGCCACCAGGGCACATTGCTGTGCCATGGTTAACCTGTTGTCCACCAGGACCCCCAGGTCCCTCTCCACAGGACTGCTTTCCAGTAGATCACCTCCCAGCCTGTACTGGTGGAGTTTGTTATTCCTCCCCAGATGCAGGACTCTGCACTTGTCCTTGTTGAACTTCATCTGGTTTCTCTGTGCCCAGCCCCCCAGTCTGTCCAGGTCTCTCTGGATGGCAGCACAGCCCTCAGCCGTATCAGCCAAGCCTCCCAGCTTGGTGTCGTCGGCAAACTTGCTGAGCAGACACTCTGTGCCCTCATCAGTGTCATTGATGAAGATGTTGAACAAGACCGGTCCCAGCACTGATCCCTGGGGGACACCACTAGTCACAGCTCTCCAGCTGGAGCTGGCACCATTGATCACCACCCCCTGAACTCTATCCTGCAACCAGTTCCGGTTTCTTACATCTGCTCTGAGAGGCAGGAAACAAATACATACACAAATACAAACAATATATCAGAAGTCTACTTTTTCATTTGAAAATATATTCCAAAAAGCTGCATAATTAGACAAATTCATACGGAATCCTGCGAATATAGCTTTGGTTTTGGTGTCACTCAAAGAAAGGAAGCCTCAGATGTGCCTAAACCTATTAATCTTTACCCAGTTTCATTCATATTGTCACCCAACAGCAAAACCAGGGCAAGTCTGACAGTGTCCCTTCTCAGTCCGTGGCTGAAATGGGCACATGAAGTCCCAGTGTGGAACCTCTTCACTCTGTGGCTTGTCTGAGAAGTGCTGGCTGAACCTGTGATGTCTTGCCATGGCCCTTTCCAGCACCACACCGAAATGAAGGTACGCAATAGTGTTTGGTTTCGTAGAGCATCACCCTGTCATCTGTGAATCAGTGCTCACTGCATCATAACATGAGCCTTACACATTATAGAAGAAATCATCTGTGGAAGGAATCCAGAACTAGATCAATTATATTATTATAGAATTACATAATTCAATATTGATGTATTGATCATGGAATATGAAAGCAATTCCCAGCCATTTCACTGCCTGAGTGACAGTTTTAACAAGCATTGACCGTTTAATGATTTTTGTTGTTAATACCCAACAGATGAAGGTATAAGCAGCTTTTCATGCTGAAAGCAGAAGAACTGAAGTCAGTGAGATCATCTGAAAGAGTTGTGGTGTTTGGGGACTTTGTTGATTTGTTTCTTCTCTGTTTTGGTTTGGGTTTTGGTTTGGTTTGTTGTTTTTTTCTTGTTTGTGTGTGTGTTTGTTTAGCTTTCTTTCTTTCCTCTCTCATGAATTGATGTCAATAGAAGTAGCTGATTACAGACTTTTAATGAAGACAAGCTGTTATCTAATTCCTGGAGTTTAGCTTACATTGTAAGCTGGGACTATTTTGTCTGTCATAATAATTACTCTTTCAGCTGGCATTTTAGTGGGAAATAATCAAAGAGATGAAACCACTCATTAATCCTTGAGTTACCAAAAAAAGATTTCAGCATAAATTTTGGTTGGGATTTCCACTGTTAACTTGCATTGTTATGTGATTTCCATTGTTCCATGATGTGAGCCAGTCCCTGAGGAGCTGGGCCTTCTCTTACCAGGCACAGGAACAATATGGACATTTGAGAAAGTGGTGGTGAAAGCAGCAGCCTTCAGCCCCTGAAGGTAGCTCCTGTCACACTGCTGCTGTGTCCCAAGCAGAAGAGCCAATGACACTGTTCATCCTGATGCCCTGTTCACACATTTGACATGCTTGTTTGTGCCCCACGTAATTGTGCCTGATGGAAGGAATTACTCTAGGAAAAAAATCAGTTTTGATTGAGAACACTGAGGGATAGAAAAGCCATTGCTCCTCTTTGAATTGCTACATCACTCTTTAATCACTAAATCACAGTTTTCTGCCTGTGAAACAGTTTATGTACCTGCTACCAGGTAACTGTTTAATCCCTCGGGGTTTTTTCTCAGCTAAAGTGATTAAAATTCACAGGTCTATTATTTTGGAAGCATTTTTGCTTTACAGAGGGTTTTGCAACATTTCCCTGCCCCTTTATCAACCGTTTAACAAGATGTTTGAAATAAAGCCACCACACCAAGATGCATTATTCTCCTCTCAATCTCGATATTGATAGACTATGCTCTAAAGTTTACCCTTTGGAAGTGCTCTCTCCTGATTGTTTCCTTCACCCCTGTTCATAATCCTTTTTCTGATTCCACTTGCTTTCATGCTTCATCTCATTGCCCCTTTATCTCCCTTTCCCTCTGAACTTTCCTGACTATGCTTTGCACAGCTATTCGTCTCCTCAGAGCCCTGATCAAAGAAAGCAAAACTCCAAAGAACAAGCATGCTAATCTGATTCCGAAGCATGTTATGGCACTAAAAGTTATTTAGAAATTAGCTCAGAATTACTGTGATATACTTATCTTTCTCCCATCTACTTTACATCACGCTTAATCTATTTTAGGGAATGATTGTCTCACCATATCTAACCTCATTTTATTTTTTAGGTCTTAAAGTTCAATTTCATATCTGATGGCCAGCAAATAGATATCCTCACTTTTAATTTCATCATGTCCTGACTTTTAATTTTATCACATATCCCATCCATAATCCCATCAAATTGGCAATCTACTCCAGATTTGGAATTTCACCAACATGTAGTCAAAACCCCAATGACTCCTTTCTTCTTACAAATGTTAACTTCTCCATATAGACAGAAAGATGGCTGTTCTTTCTTATACGTAAGAGCAATTACAGGCTTAATTTCCTTGAGTGTTATCTCTGACACCGATTTAGCCTGGGTGATGACTGTGAAAATGAAACACTGTCATCTGATGACTAAACCTTCCACTGGTATCTCATTTCTATCAGCTGTCAGTACAGACAGGCACTACTGCAATAAAATGAAACACAGGAAGAGTTATGCTGCGTGTGAAAAGACATGATAATCACCTGAATAAATGAATCTCTAGTGAAGAGCTTCTTATTTGTTCTGATTTGCAATTCCAATGCTGCCAAAGAAAGTTCACAAGAGGCTGGGTTTTGTAAGACAACTGGAATTAGGATTCTGGCTCAGGCACAAATGCGATGGGGCATGTCACTTTGCTTTGGAGTAAATACCAGATTGTATGAAATCTTATTATAGATGAAAGTTCTGTTGCAATTGTACTCAGTGGTTAGGTGGGCAAAGCACAAGATGACAGAGTGGAACAACAATAACAGCTCTTCTTTTACAAGATGTGTGACCAGACACAGTGATGCAAAAAAATGTCACCGAGAAAATAGTGATCTGGGTCCATTTGCTGGTTCTTACTCCACAAAGAGAGAAGGAGAGCAGCCAGACAAGTCTGGTTCTTTGGTATATGAACTTAATCACAGAATCACAGAACTACTGAGGCTGGAAAAGCCCTCTGAGCTCATCTAGCCCAGCCCGTGACCTAACACCACCACATCAGCCAGACCTGGGCACTAAGGGCCACATCCAGGCTGTCCTTCAACACATCCAGGGATGGAGACTCCAGCACTGCCCTGGGCAGTCCATTCCACAGTCTGATTACCCTTTCTGTAAGGAAGGGCTTCCTAACATCTAATGTAACCCTCCTCTGGCAGCTTCAGGCGCTGCCCTCTTGTCTGTTGCTAGTTGCCTGGTAGAAGAGCCTGACCCCCACCTGACTACAACTTCTCTTCAGGGAGTTGTAGAAAGGGAGAAGGTTCCCCCTGAGTCTCCTCCAGGCTGAACAACTCCAGCTCCCTCACCCTCTCCTCATCAGACTTTCCCTCCAGCCCCTTCCCCACCCTTGTTGCTTCTCTGGACTCGCTCCAGCCCCTCAATCTCTTTCTCGAAGTGAGGGGCAGTACTTGAGGGGAGGCCTCACCAGTGCCCAGTACAAGGGGAGAATTACATCCCTAGACCTGCTGGCCAGACTATTCCTAGATGCCATTGGCCTTCTGGGCCACCTGGGCACCCTGCTGACTCCCGTTCAACCAGTTGTCAGTCAGTACTGACAGGTCTCTCTCTGCCAGGCCGCTGTCCAAGCACTCATCCCCCAGTCTGTAGCCGCAGAAGGTTATTGTGGCCAAAGTGTAGGACCCTGCCCTTGCCCTGAAAAACCTCATCCCATTGGCCTTTGCCCACTAACTCAGACTGTCCAGATCTCTCTGAAACATCTTCCTGAACTCCAGTAGATCGACACTTTCCCCACAACTTGGTGTTATCTGTGAATTTACTAAGAGTAGATTCAGTCTCCTCATTGAGGCAACTGACAAAGGTGTTGACTAGAACTTGGCCCAATACTGATCCCTGGGGGACACCACTGGTCACTGGACACCAAAGTTTCAGTCAGCAATAAATGAACACTGTGTGGTTACAGTCATGGACACAGGCTGTGTGCAAACACTTAGCAGTCTCTTAGCTTAGCTCAGCCAATTTGTCCATGAGAACTCGTTTGGCATGTTTTGTAGTTAGTAGATTTGACATTGCTGTTCAGCTCCCAACAGGCATGCTGCCAGCAAGCAGACCAGAGGGAAAATTCAGCAATGGTATGGGAGGACTTCTGTGCACCACTTCTCCAGAAGTGTTGGTACTTATCCTGGCACCATTAGCAGCTACATGTCACCAACAGAGAGAACATGAATCCTGCAGGACTTCAGGGGAGTATCTGGTGCACTGAATTTAAAACTTCCTTCTAAGTATTCACATAAAGAACTTAAACTGGTACAAGAATCAGGAGTTATAGATGTACCATGACTGCTCTCCATGATTTAGGTGCCTCAACCTCAATTATAGGTGGGATTTTGGAGTATAGGTGCTGTTAATTTCCTTTAACGTCTAATTCTTAAGCTAAGCTAAGTGTTTCAGCTAAAATATAGCTAAGATTTAAAAGCTAAGGTATAATAAGCAAGAAAGAGAAGAAACAACTTTTCATGCAGGCTTTATGAATAGTGGGATTTTTTGAAGTTTCCTGGAAATGTTCTCTGACTTGCAAGAAGGCTTTGAGCTTGTCGATATAATGTCAGGTTAACTGTGAAGCCTGGCAAGTGATAGGATGAGGGGAAATGGCCTTAAGCTGTGCCAGGCAAGGTTCAGGTTGGATGTCAGGAGGAATTTCTTTTCTGAAAGGGTTGTCAGGCACTGGAACAGCCTGCCCAGGGAGGGAGTTGAGTCATCATGCCTGGAGGTGTTGAAGAGAAGGATGGACATTGTGTTGGCTGACAAGGTTTAGTGGTGGTGGTAGGGCTAGGAAAACGTTGGACTGGATGATCTTGAAGGTCTCTTACAGATGAAACTGTTCTGTGATTCTATGATTTCTTACACCTTGGGTCATCTCCCTGTCATTTTGTACACACAGAATATTTGTTTTGTGTACTGTTCAGATTAAGAAAAAACTTTCTAATCTTGAAAATACAATTTCTAGTATGTTTTTGGTCTGATCCCATTCTTCAGTGACCAATGTAATAGATGAGTTACCTAAAGAAGGAGAGTTATTTTTCATTTCAGCTGTGAGAAATACCTAATTAATTTAAGCTCTAACTGACAGACTGTAGATAACTCCAGATTCTCTCAGAAATGTGGACTGCAACGTTTGTAATATTCAGTGGATGGATTACTCATCCATGTGAGTTACATGAGCACATGTTAGAAGAAATCACATAAGACTGTTTACTCTGAACACAAAAGCCTGGGGGAAAAAAAATCATGCTCGTTGAATGGCCAGAAATGCAGATACTGGGGTTCTCAAATAAACTGTAGGCAATCTCAATGAAATTAGCCTTGGGCAAGCCAAGACCTAAAGGACTTTGGTTTCCTAGCTACTACTGAATATAACTGTCATTGAAGTTACTAAACATACTGTCTCATTTCTACTGGTTTGCTGCTTTTGGACCTGGTTCACAAAAGGGTATCTGGATGTTAGAAACTTCCACACGTATAAAGAGTCTCCAAGGACATTGCTATCTCTGAAGAAAAACAATTTACACTGGATTAGTTACAGATGGCATTACCAAGCAAATATAAATGATCTGCTTTGTGTCTCCAAGATTTTTTAACCATGCTGGTAGATTTTTTCATTTCCGTGTTCCCTAATTTACATTCATTCCACTTGCACTGTGGGGATTTCAGAAGCAAAATATTGATTACTTTACGCAATGTTTAGTCCGTGGTAATTGAATCCAACCTTAGAGATCATTGTTGCATATTCATTATTCAGTTACATTTTCCATTAATGAATTTTTGTCAAATTTTTTCTCTATTAAGATTTCCACATTGGAGCTGAAATGTGTCTTAAATGCCTGATGGACGTCATGAGACATAGACAGAGAAATGAGGCAAAGGACTCTGGAAAAGGAGCAAAGAGATTAGGCAGCAAAGCATCCACAGCAAGAGGACAGTGGTCAAGGTAGGCAACCCTTTTTAGGGAACACAGCAACAGAATAAGGATTTGGAAAAGGGGAACTGAGAAACTTCGCTATAGAGGATCAAGGAGCTGGAGAAAACCTCTCTGGAAGCATTAGATATTTGCCACACTTCTGGTATATTTTTGGACTAGCTCTACACATTGACTAGGGAAACACTGTTGATTCTATGATTCTATGACTATTAATCCAAATTGCATTAAAACACAATAATCTATCAGCAACACAACTATATTTCATAGAATCATAGAACCATTAGGGATTGGAAGGGACCTTGAAAGTTCATCTAGTCCAATCCCCTTGCGACAACAGGATCTCCTAGACCAAGTCACACAGGAACACATCCAGGCAGGTCTTAAACATCTCCAGAGAAGGAGACTCCATAATCCCCCCGGGCAGCCGGTTCCAGTGCTCCGTCACCCTCACTGTGAAGAAGCTCATTCTCATATTTATGTGGAACCTCCTATGTTCCAGCTTATATTTGTATGATGGGAGCACATCCCTTAATGAAATCACTTCCAGTACTTGTGGATGTAAGCACTAGCCTAATTTAGCCACTAAAATTTGCTCATGTGTTAAAGCTTAGTGCTCATGAGTGTCTGCAGCTCGTTTCCAAGATAAAGTAGTGCCATGGCTGTCTATTTAGTGTTTATATCACTGCCTTATTTTATTAAAGGGATTGTAGGATGAAACTGAGTCTCCTCCTCCTGTTAAAAATCACAAAGTAAAGAATTGTGAAACACTGTGTGCACACAGCTCTTGTACTACCTGCTCTGAAGCAGCACAGGTTAACCAAATGCATTTAGTATCTGCCTCCATGCATGACATGAACCAAAATGAAGCCATGTTCTTTTAACATTGATAATTGTGAGGTCTCTGAACCACCACAGGAATTACTTGCCCAGTAACAGCATTCTGAGATAAGTATTTCAGAACACCATCAGAAACCACGACATAAGAAGGAGAAACAAAAGCATTACCTGATAGTCTTGATCATGCTGAGCCCCATTTCAACACAGCAGTGGGCATGGTCTTGGCGAGGTTCTGGGAGCCCCGACACACAGTAGTAACAGTCCCCCAGGATCTTTATTCTCAGGCAATGATGCTCCTGTATGTAATTGCATCAAAAAGAAAGAAAGGATTTCCAGTTACCTTTCATCATTTGAAGCTGCATGTGAAAGTGGCTGAAAAAAGTACTGAAAAATTATTAAAAGCTTGTTGTTGGACATTTTCTGCTTGTAATTAGTTTTCTTCATTTACTTGAATTTTGAAATAAGATACCTTTACAATTTCAGTAAAAAAGGATATATTGTTTTTTGTGTTTGACTCGTCAGAGATGTCCTTGCTGATGGTGAGAAAGTTACACTTGGAAAGCTGGGCCAAGGATTCAGAAATGACAGCTGAAATAATGATGAACCCATTTTAGCCTATATTCCTCCAGGGCATTCTTTCTGCCCTCATTTTAAACTGGAAATAAATTAAAATCCCTCCCACCTAAAGTTTCTGCTCTTAAATGCAAGCAGTCCGAACAACAGAGAGGACCTGATCAAGAATCTACTTGCCAAGGATATCAGAGAAGGTGGTGTGCATCAGACAGACTAGGGAGAAACGATGCTCCTTTGGCATCCAGCTAGAGACACCCTTTACGCTAGCAGCAAATGCTGACTTCCACTTCCCAAACACACATGAGCAGCACCTTCAGGCACTGAAACAGCTTAATCCTGTGTGTTTGGATCATTGTTTTAAAAGATCGTGTTTTATTGGGATCTAATTTCAAAGATTCAGAAAAGTAATTAGGTCATCAAAAGTTCCGTAGTTCCCAGCAAAGCAAAACAAGTGAGCAAAAGGCCAGTGTATTATGGGCAGAGGCCAACGGGATGAGTGCAAACAGGGCCAAGTGCAGGGTCCTACACTCTGAGCACAAGAACCCTCTGCAGCTACAGACTGGGGGATGATTGGCTGGACAGGAGCCTGGCAGAGAGGGACCTGGCAGTACTGACTGACAACTGGTTGAACAGGAGCCAGCAGGGTGCCCAGGTGGCCCAGAAGGCGAATGCCATCCTGGCTTGGATCAAGAAGAGTGTGGCCAGCAGGGTTAGGGACAAAATTCTTGCCCCTGTATTGGGCACTGGGGAGGCCTCCCCTCGAGTATTGAGAGTACTCTCCACTTTGAGAAAGAGATTGAGGGGCTGGAGCAGGTCTAGAGAAGCAACAAGGGTGGGGAAGGGACTGGAGGGAAAGTCTGATGAGGAGAGGGTGAGGGAGATGGGGGTGTTTAGCCTGGAGAAGAGGAGACTCATGGGGGACCTTCTCCCTCTCTACAACTCCCTGAAGGGAGGTTGCAGTCAGGTGGGGGTCTGACTCTTCTACCAGGCAACCAGCAACAGACAAGAGGGCAGGGTCTGAAGCTGCAGCAGGGGTGGGTCAGGTTGGATATTAGGAAGCCCTTCCTCACAGAAAGGGTGATCAGACTGTAGAATGGACTGCCCAGGGCAGTGCTGGAGTCCCCATCCCTGGAGGTGTTGAAGGACAGATGGGTTGTGGCCCTTAATGCCTTGGTCTGGCTGATGTGGTGGTGTTATGTCCTGGGCTGGGCTGGATGAGCTCGGAGCACTTTTCTAGCTTCAATAATTCTGTGATTCTTTATTCTGCTGGCTTGGCACTCACAGGAGGCAATCAGTGCTCAGGAGCTGAGACCAGAATAATTTGAGGACAAAGCTGCAAGTGTTCAGGGGCAGACAGCACTACAAGTTGTATCAGGGAAGGGTTTCTATGATGGAGAATCACTGAAATCGTAAGTACAGTGTTAGCACTCAATCAGTAAAGGCTCCAATGACAGAACATTAAAATGAAGACCAATCATTACTGTGGAGTAGGATAATGATTTCTAAAATTGGTTCACCAGATGATAGCAAAATTCGGCCTGTGGTATTGATTTCAGCTTTTCTCTTTTACTTTGGAAATCTGTGCTGGAGGCTGCACTGATCAAAGGAACAGGGACACAATAAATCCACGGAGGAAAAGCCAACTTCCCCAGATATAGGAGAACTTGGAATGCTGACTGTGCCTCAGGAATTGAGTACTGTCCAAATGAGTGGTACTCCAGGTTATTATTCAAGGTTTTGCCTGGGAAGAATAAAGCTTTGTAATCAACCTCACACCAGTATTTACAAAACGTGGTAGAGGGAACCGACACACTTTTGAACAAGGCAGCTGAAGCTTTAAGAATGCCAGCAAGGAAAAAATCTGCTCTGGGCACAGGGCCAGTGTAAACTGATTCACCCTGAAATCTCCTTAAAACAGCAGCAGGAGCTGCCTGTGTTTGAAGCTTTGGCTAAGTTTTCAGATAACAACATTGCTGGCTCTCAGAGTGCCATGCCTAGCTGCATGCGTTTCACAAATTCAAGACTGAAGTCAGGCTTGTAAAATGTCAAAATTCACATGGAACTCTTCTCTTTCTTCTTCCCCTTCTCTTCAACCCTTCTGCAGACCCAGACAAGCAAACATTTGGTATCTTTCATATAGTTGCAGCTGAAATTGTGCAGCATAAAATCCACCAGATTTTGTTTATACATTTCACAGAATCACAGAACGTTTCCCCTTCCATGAAAAGAATTAGGTACTTGAGATTAAACTTTGTCCATTTTTTCTACTATGGAGTGAGGCTGTGAAACATTAAAATTAAACAACAAGTGGGGAGGAGTCAGTGGGATAAATCCCTATGAAGGGGGCACCCAATTCGGCACAGTTAGAGAGAGGAATCTACACCAGTAAAAGCCCTCAGGTGTTTGGTTCATAACAACACATTCAAAATGCCTGAAGTGCTGGTTCCATCAAAGACGGATCAGCTCTCTGCCTCCTGGCTGTGTATCTCCTCATTTGCCAAAAACCAGAACAAGGCAGGCCACTTCCTACAGATGTTTTATAGGAGCAGGGAAGAAGAATCTTCATGTATAGCAAAACCTGCTAATGAGGGTTTGAGGTATGAAATGGGAGTGCAGTTGAATACATGTCTTTTCTTCTCATGACGCGTCACTCTACACCCATTTGTCAAAGACATCCAAAAGAAGATGACTATAGATAGGAATCCATATGTCAGCCAGCAGGCAAGAGCACCAATGCAATCAAAGGGAAGCCAGGCAATGCAGGCAGTGAAGCCATGGGACTAAACCAGCTCACAGCTAAAGCAGTTGGCTGAGCTTCACCTCAGTTGTCTACGCACTATGGTGTATGGGTAAGACCCCTGGCTACGTGACACACCCACACAGGAATAACAGATGTGACATAAGTCTTTTGCCCTCTGGAGGGGTTCAAGGATCAGGCAGGGTGTCTCCACTGGCACAAGAAGACACCAGGAGGATTTCAATTACTCCACATCTTCTTTTATTTTCTGTTAATCATATGTTAAACATGAACGGTGTTACAGTAGGACTATATTGTCCTTATTCTTTTTAGTCTTCCCTTAATATTCCCATCATACCTACTGCAAAAGCAAACTGTGGCTTTTTTACCAAGGGGGATGTTTCAGCCAGAAGACAATTCAACACCTGCCAGGAAGGACACAGGGCTAATGGCATCTGCCTTTGCTGGAGGAGGACTCTGTGGCTTTCTGAGATTCCCTCTGATAACTCTAGTTTAAACACATCTACAGTTTAGTCTAGATGCTTTGTGGTGCTGGTTGAACCAGTACATTAAGGTTAGATTCATGGCTAACATGGCTAACTATCCTGTAGTCATAAATAGGGGACTGAATTTTTTAAGGGCTTGCCTACTTTTTAGTGGTATCAAACGGTAGAAACAGCATTCAAGATTTTCTTTACAATCTAGAGCTCACTTCTTAGAACCATCTCACTGCAACGGTATCTAGCAGTTGCCAGTTATTAATAAACAAAAACAAAGGAAAAATTGAAACATGCATGAAGAACTTGTAAAACGAGTAAATTGACTAAGATAAAACGGCCACCCAGGAACTTTGACGCAGTAGATTTACCCTACAGTGCAATATCCTCACACTGCTGTGAGGCTCTTAGGGTCTTGTCTTTATTTTATCTCATTCCTCTTCCCCTTCCCATAAGCAATCGCAGAAGGTCTCCTTGAGAATGCAAATTCTTCACATCAGTATCCATCAGCCTCACCCCCCTCACTCTTGAATGTAATTTACTGAAGGTATAAATTACTCAGCCACAAATATGGGTGTTTTTTTCCCTTTATTTGCTACACGTAGAAGATTAAGTGCCCTGATTTTGCCAGGATTAATTGAAATCAGTGAATATTTTGCCTGAGGATGCTGAGTGGACTCAATCACTCCAGTATTAACCATAATAATTCTATAAAAATTCAGTGGCAATTGATCAGAAATCATTTTCCAAACCACCTTAATCCAGAGCAAAAGAAAATAAGCAGATTTTTAATAAGTGTGAATGACTTAGCTTATTAAATACAGCCCTAGTGATTAGAAAGGAAGCAAACTGCCACAAAGTGGAGCTGAAGAAATGAGTTTCTCACATATAAAGTTACTGAAAGACACACTAAGAATCTTCATGCATATTGCTTATTTCCTCGGGCTGCATTTCTGATAAGGGGAAAAAAGTGATTTTGTTTTCTAAGCCACCCCACTGCTTCAGTCCTGCTCTGAAAAGGAATCCCACAGGCTAGCAGTGAGCCCGCTAACAAGTGTACAGTACAAATGTTGATAATTGCATGCTAAAACTTAGAAGACAGTCGATGAGAAGTTACTGAGGCTCACTCGCTGAGATCATATACATTCATCTTTTTAAAAGGTGACCAGAGTGGGAGAAGGCAGGGCCTTGGCCTTGATGTGCAGTGGCTCAGTTCCTGAAGCATTTGCCAAAGGTGTAGGAAACCCAGATAAAAGACCTTTCTCAGCACGAAGGGGGTCTAGGCCAGAGCTCTTAATCAGCAGGCTGTTTTGAAGCGGGCTTGAGAAAGAAGTCCATCCAACTTCCTCCTGTTACATCCCTGCTGCTTTGGAGAATGAAGGTGGGGTCTGGCCAGAGCCAGATGGAAGGAAGTTCTCCAGTCTGGTGGTGCAGGCAGAAAGGAGGACCAGGCTGGGATCAGAGTTGCAAGGACACTTTCTAGTTGTTTTTTCACACATAAAGAGAAGAAAGTGGCAATATTTCATACCCTGCCTGGACCACAGAATATACTTACAGAGCTCTCTGTGGAATCGTTTTTACACGGTTCAGCAGATCATGTAAGGAATGTTTTCTTTTTTTTTAAATAGCCTACAGAGGGATGGTTAGGACTTCACCAGGCTGATAGAAAGTACAGGTTTGGAGTCTCTCATGTTGCAGAAGGCATTGAGGCATGTTCCCATGTAAGATTTATAATACATCATATCAACAGTTTCTAATATATTGTATCAACACTTGCCACGCTGTGGAAGAAAAACAGCTGTGACTGTCGTGTCTGGTGAGCAGCCATCCTTGCTAGCTAATGTTAATTAGCAGACTATGACATAAGTGTTTTCAGGCACAGAAATCCCTGGGAGAAAGACTCAAGGTGTGCTCAGTTGCTGCTAAAGCTGGAGCAAAGCAATTCTGCAGGGAAATCCTGCCCCTTCAGAAGCTGTCTTTTTTTATGATTGGCTTCATTAATGTATTCATTAATGACATGGACGTGGGATTAGAGTGCCGCACAAAGCTGGGAGGAGTGGCCAACACACCAGCAGACTGTGCTGCCATTCAGTGGGATCTGGACAGGCTGGATAGTTGGGTGGGTAGACACTGAATGAAGCATAGCAAGGGCAGTGTAGAGTCTGGCATCTGGGCAAGAACAACCCCAGGTACCTGTATAGGTTAGGAACTGACCTGTTGTAGAGCAGCGTAGGAGAAAGGGACCTGGGGGTTCTGGTGAACAGCAGGATGACCATGAGACAGCAATGTGCCTCTGTGGCCAAGAATGCAAATGGCATCCTGGAGTGGATCAGAAGGAGGGTGATCAGCAGATCGAGAGAGGTTCTCCTCACCCTCTGACATGCTGAGACCACATCTGGAATATTGTTTTCAGTTCTGGGCCCTTCAGTTCCAGACACAGAACTGCTTGAGAGAATCCAGCACAGAGCCACAAAGATGATGAAAGGAGTGGAACATCTCCCCGTTGAGGAAAGGCTGAGTGACTTAAATCTCTTTAGCTTGGAGAAGGGGAGACTGAGTGGTGACCCAATTAATGTTTATAAATATGAAAAGGGCGGGTGTCAAGAGGATGAAGCCAGGCTCTGTTCAGTGTCATCTAATGATAGGACGAGGGGCAATGGCTGTAAGATGGAACATAGAAGATTCCACATCAATATGAGAAGGAACCACTTCTCAATGACAGAGCACTGGAAGGAGCTGCCCAGGGGGGTTGTGGAGTCTCCTTCTCTGGAGATGTTTAAAACCTGCCTGGACATGTTCCTGTGTGACTTGATCTAGGTGATCCTGCTATGGCAAGAGTATTGAACTAGATGATCTTTCTGGGTCTCTTCCAATCCCTAATGTTTTGTGGTTCTGTGAAATTCCCAAACTGAAATGTTATTGAATCTCTTATTTCATAGAATCATAGAATCATTCAGGTTGGAAAAGAGCCTTGTGATCATTGAGTCCAACCATCAGCCCTACTCCACAAGTTAATCCCTACACCATATTCCCCAACACATGCATCCAGGATGGTGACTGAACCACCACCCTGGGCAGCCCATTCCAGTGCCATTTCCTAAAATGTCTGTAGAGTATCACTTCTAAAAGTTCTTTTGTGGACTGGAGGTTTATTTGACTGTTCAGGTCTTACAGTGATTTTCTCAGCTCTAAAACACCTGGAATACTATATTTTTAGTAATAACATTGTTTAATAAGTGTTTTTATTCACTAGTATCAGACAATTAATTATTGACTCTGGTGAGGAAGGAAAACACCATAGAATTAAGCAACACTGTAAGAGCTGCAATTCCTCTCATTACTATGAATTCATACAATGGTCTTATAATTAACTGTCACATATGTACCTTCATAATCCAGCTAATTATGTATCTTCATGCAGGACCCCAAGCATAGAAGCATGTTTGCTTCTCTGCAAACACAGACGCACCCCTGTATTTACTGGCACATGTTTAAACAGACAGAAATGTTTTTTACAGGGAGTCCCTAAAGTCCTGCAGTTGATGTGCTTGAAGATCATTTCACAAAAGAACAAACAGCTGCCAGCTCAGAGGTTAAACATGGCCAGGAACAGTAAAGAACTGCAACAGGAGAGTCTTCACTGAGGAGACAGAAGAACCTCTAAGCCCTGTTTGATACCAGCTGGCGCAGAGATTGTACTGGGTTATGTGATGATGCATTCTTGAGGACCTTTCTTGTCAGGCTGGTTTCCACCTCTGGAAATGTTAGTCATAAGCAAGCTTGGTAAACAGTTTTAGAGGAATTTTTGGCAAGTTGCTTGCCATCTCCCAAGAGAGAATTTACTCAGTGTTACAGAAGACGACTACCTCTCTTAGAAAAAAAGAAAAGCAATCTTTAAAGGCAACCTGTGATTCCAGTTACACCAAAACTTCCTTGCTAACACCAGGCCAGTGATGTAATGAGGAGAAGGGCTCATAGGAGAGTGTGACTTTTCCATTCAGCATCTACTTCTCCTCTGAGTAAGAGGCACAATTCTTCTTTATAAACCACCGTTCATGGCTTATTGCATGAGAGCTGACGCGACTGTACAGAGATGAAGTGCCTTATGGGCCAGTCATTCTGTTGTTACAGGAAACCCATGGATTTAATCTTTCAAGGGAAGATCTCAGTCTTATAGCATCAATTCTTCACATTAAGGAGAGGTCCAAACAGAAATCTGAGACGGTCTGTGTGTTTGATTTTGTTTCTAAATGAAAATGCTGTGGCTTGATTTTATTTTATATTGGTGCAGAGGGTTATTTCATCATCTTAGGTTGGACAGAATCACCAGAAGCCATGCACAGCTTCTGTTTCTCTCCAGGGTGTCAGGCATCTTTATTTTCAGGCAGGTTATCATGACATCACTGTGGTCTCAGATGCCACAAACAAAGAACATAATCAAAATGACTTTCTTTTTAATAAGTTCTAATGAGTAATTGTTAGATTAATCTTTGTAGTCAGCTGTGTTCAAAATCTGCAGTTGTTTTTGCCTTTCGGAGGATTGATCTGGACAATCGGATTAGTCTAGTCACTGATGTGTTGAAGAGCAAAACAAACTCACAAACTCTAGGAAATTAAATGCATGATGGAGCCTGGAGTTTTGAATTTAGTGACTGGGACACTCACTTTAGAGGTGACCGTTCTGTTGATGACAGTCATCCCAGACTACGCAGATTTCTGGGTAAGAAAATCTTGGCTACGTTAGACAAACTGATATATTTATTATTGTTTCTGTAAAATAAACCCACATTGTTGAAATACCTACTCCTATGTGGTACATACCATAAAAATATTTTTGTTTAGAAGAGTGGTAGAATGATTTCAAGAAGGTTTAAGTAGGAGATGCATAATAAATCACAGAGGAGGAAACTTTGCATTCAAAGAAGCAAAATTTCCAATTCCTATAAAATATTAAAAGCATGCAAGGAAGAGCCTTCAGGGATAAATGGCAAGTGAGGGGGGATTCTCTGGATTACACTTTCACATAGAAACGCCTTCATTGTTCTTCAATCATTTATTGGCTCTAGTCCTTCTACACAAAGTCTCTGGTGGCCAAATACAGTTCATAGAATGATTAGAAAATATGGTTAATGATCACAAAAGACAAATCTGTTCTCCCAAGAACACTAGGCAAAACTGAAATGTAAGGTAGGGCAATAAATCACACTTGTATGTTCTTCCTACAATACATCTGGGACATACATAGATTTAATTTAGTTTAAAATATGTTTCCTTGGCTATTTTTGTCAAGCCATACCGAAGCAGACACTAGCCCCATCATCTCTCCGAAAGACAGGACTCAAGTCAATTCTTTCACCCTGTTTGGTTTCTAATGTACATAATATTTGAGGAGGCTTTTTTGTTTGCAAAACAAATACAGTAATTGCATTAATGAATTTGCCTGTGTCTGGGCAATGAGCTATGGCATCCCTCTGCACAGGAGAAAACACTCTGCTATTTCAGGTGAAAGCAGCTGACTCAAAAGAGCTCAGAAAAATTGCAGAATTCTTGCCTTTCTTGATTTTAACTTGCATGCTAAGAGATGACACCGAGAGCCTTGCTGATCACTGTGCCCTACGTGCACATACACTCCACAGCCCTGAACAAGAAACGTCTACTAATCAGTGAGGGATGCAGATACTGCACATCAGAGCATCACTACAGGCACTCTTCACAGCACATGGAGAGCACAGTCCGTGATATTCTCAATGCAAATCCTGTTTTCCCATAGTAGGTGTCCATATTTCATGATAAACCTCCATTTCAGCTGTAAGCTAAATTCTATCAAATATATTCCATAGCCACACTAGCAGCCTTATCAGCCAGCTCAGGTGTGGATGTCTAAAGACAGTCACATGAAATGAAACGCTGACAAAAGAAATAGAAGAAAATGTAAGCCAAGCAAAACTTGTATTTCTGTGCTTTTACTACTTGTATTTCTGTGCTTTTGCTTTTTCTTTATTCAACACTAATTAAGCAGCAACTAATCCACCTTATCTAACAGATTGCCTCCACTGTATTTAATTAATTTCCTTGTTGAATTAAACAGAATTCAACCAAAAGGCTGTAAAACCTGCTAGTAATTAACCACTGCAATGACTGTGGTGGCTGATATTACCTGTAAATGAATAGATCTTTTAACCTTCTCCAGTTCTTAGAAGAAAAGTCAAAAAGCTAAGGTCTTTAGAGAAATCATCTTCCAGCAGGACCAGAACTACAAAATTCCTCAGACACTGCAGCAGGTAATATGTTTTCATGCAATTTTTGGTCAAGTAGTACAGAAGCACAAAGTCCTGAGGACTGTCTAAACTTTCTCTTGCTATCAGAACTCTACTTTTGATAAAACTGGTCAGTGTCTTCCAAGCTCTGTAGCTGTATAAAAGTCCAATGGGGAAAATGTAGATGAAAACTGTTCAGAGTTAGCAGAGTGTACTTCCAAAAGCTCCCCAGTACAGAGTTGGCTTAATACCCTTTTGCAAATAAACTGTGTTTAACTCACATGTGCTAGTCGATCAAATCTGGCAAAAAGCTCATTGAGCATTCGGACCAGCTCCTGGGCTGACAGCGTTGTGGAGAGGTTGGTGAATCCTTTAACATCTGCAAAAAGAATACTAGAAAAAAAGAAGATACATTAGTACTGCAGTCTTTTTCCTTCAACAACTGAATATCCTGAGTTAGCTTCTAGTAACTTACTAGTGAAGGATCATTTTAAAGTCATTGCTACCTTTGCTCTAGACTTCAGGAGGTTCTGGAGTATGGGATCATAGGATCATAGGATCATAGGATGTTAGGGTACAAACATTGAAGAAATATTAGTGTGCATGAGAAAAGGTTTTGCCAAAAATGCATGTTGCTCAGGTTTGAGTTTTCAAATCACTCAGAAAGATACAGTTAAGATTTCATAAGCACTGGATGATCTTTCGAGGTCCCTTCCAATCCCTGATGATTCTATGACTCTATGAACTGTCCTCACTTATCAGAGAGACAACAGAGGCTTAGTGCACCTGCAGTGCAGAGGGCTCTATAAACAGGCAGACTTGGCACCCATCTGTCTGCTAGTATTCAGTGCTCTCTGAGAGTGACTTCACGTAGAGCTGCTTTTTGAAAGTGGTTTTGCCTTCAGCAGTTTCAATTGTTTGCTGCAGTTTTCAAGCTTTATTTATATATTTGCCATACAAGACTCAAATCCTTGGATAACAGACAGATTCATCACAGTCTTGATACACAGCAGGCTCACATCAGCTTTACTGCATCTAGTTGAGGGACCAGACCGAAGTCCTTGAGTTAGAAATACAGTACCCTTTACCCTTTACTGAAGGGTCCAACCCACTGAACTTCAGTGGCACTCCAGAGTCAGCAACTGGTGTTGAACAAATGAAATGGGTTTGATTTTGACAGTGTCTGAGAAGCACTAATGCAACTAGAAATAAACACAATAATGATCAGGTGGATACAAAATATGACTACTGTTGATTAAAATAATCCTCAAAGCTGGTGTAGGTTTGGGAGAGGATGAAGTAAAAGGCTCACAAACTGGGTAAGACTTTTACTACTGAGAAAAGACAATACTGAAAGGAAACATTCCAGCTACCCAAAGAGGAATTAATATTAATAATAACCTACCATGATAAACCCAAGATTTTCAAGCAACTAATTTCTAGTTTTCATTCGGAAAACAATGAAGAATTTTGACTGGATACTGATTCCAGGGACTCATGCAGTCCTTCTTTATGCAGTATTCAGCTTATGTGGTTTTCAGTGTTCAACATTTAGGAGAAATTAGGGAGAGACCCAGTTTTGAAAAAAATAATCCCTGGCAACATGCACAGGAACCAGCCACTATCTGTACCCTAAAGCACACATCATCTTAATTTTACATTTCTCTTTCAAGCAAAAATTTTGGGGTGACTTTTCATCCCTGACTACAGCTCTTTTCCACTCAAACAGAACTTCTTGTTTTGATTCTTCTACAGCAACACTAACTCTGCAAATGAAACAGGATAATGGAAGACATTTTAATTTAGTGAAATTCAAACCTTTTGTAAGGGTCCTTGATATTTTCTACCAGATTTAATAAAATACTGTATCTGAGGTACCTCAAGGCCAGAGAGCCAGATAATTAACTTACTCTTCTGCAGAAGTTGCAATTAAATTTATTGGACTTGTCCAGAAAAAGTTCTATTTGGGTTTCACCAAAAGCAAAGTGCATGCTTTCCCAGCAAAGCATCTCCTGTCATACACAAGGATGCTTACTTTTCACTTCCTTCAGTGATGGTCACTCAGTCATTTGCCCTTGTGGTTTGTGACAAACTTAGGGAAAATGCTGTTGGCTCATCTTAAATATTGCAATAGTCAGGAACCACAGCAACATCAGAGATCTGTAACATCATGGAGTGGAAGCTGATAACTCTCATGCAAAAGTACATTTAAGGCTTAGTGCCTCGAGTAGCAGCTTACAGCACAGTTATCACCTTTCCACTAAACAACTTCACGAGAGACAACATTTAGAGAGCATAATAGAAAAGGGTAATGGAAAAAAGAAAATGCTAGCAAGAACTCTTTGATAAAAATGATACTAAACAGAGGAGATGCATGACAATTCTACGTCTCTGAGACCATCTTACGCATCTCTGTCTTGTCGCTCAGCATGTGGGACCGACCAGAAGCTTGTGGCACAATATGTCCCCATGCAGGCAGGGCTCCACTTTCTCTGCAACCCTGACCACTTGAGGCTATAAAATCACACAAATGTCCAGACCCAGATTAGTTCAAACGTGTCTTGCCATGGCAAAGGCATCCAGACCTCCTGATGAGGGAAAAAAGGCACCAACGTGCTGATGGACAGAAACTTTTATACAAGAGACAGCAGTATCTAGGACCTTGAAGGTTGGCTCATGCACCCACCTGACGTTCTCGTAACGATGAATGTAGATCTTATGAAACTGGTGCTGCAGATGTTCGTCTTCTACGTTGGTCATGTCATTGATCATTTCCAGCACTACAAACCGGGGTAAGACAGAGAGTACCAGTCGCTCCTGAAGAAAGAGGAAACCAAAGCATCAGAAGCCGTCTGAATCAGTACTTCATAGGAAACTGACTGAGCTCTCCCTGTTTAAAAAACAGGGTAACTGGCGATGTGAGATGTGGCACTCCCCTGTAAAAAATCTAGTTCAGACCACTTGTGATAATCCACAGTACCAGCCTGAGTCCAGAATACAAATCCTTCTCTGTGCTTCACCTCCTAGACATTCTTCCCTCTAATACTGTAAGCTCACTTGTGGCTTATCTAATGATCCTACCTAGCACCTCCATTTGCAAGCTTCTCCCAAAACATCACTTAAAAACATCTCAAGCACCACACTCCAGCCAGTGCTAGTTTGATTAACAGACGTAGGCCAGAGTAATTCAAAAGTCCTCAGCAGCAAGAAGGACTGCACCTTTTTTGTTGCTTATTTAGCAGAACATACAGACTGGGTGTTGAGCATCCACAACCTGTATGAACAATAATAAAGCTGGAGAATAAATAAAGCCCCAAAAAATGCAGAGGAACTCTACTCCACTTACTGAAAAGGTAAATCATACAAAAGGAAGAGTCTTGCTTCTGAGCTCTCATGTTCTCCTATCACCATAATGGGTGTCTTGGCACTTAGCTCAGCAATCCTTGTCTCTCTTTCTAGCTGCTTACCATCTCTTAGTTTAGTTTTAGTACTCTCCTGTGAAACTATAGCTAAGGATGAAGACTTTTCACAAGCACCAAGTATGAAGCACGCATGAGTCTTGGTTTTAGTTCCTCCCTGTACTACCTGTTTTCCTAAATAAACATGTTATTTACACTTTCTGTGTTCTGTCAGACAAATGGATATGGAGGTTGTTGTGAGGGACCTCCGTAATAAAAGGACATTATATAGACTATCCACACCATAGGATATGTCCCTTCTTGAGGGGAAAACACAGTTTAGAGAGAACAAAACAGGGCAAAGAGGAATTATAGGAGGAATGAGAAGGAAAGGGAACAATAAATTGGAAATGCTGGTCTTGATGCCACCGGGATTAAATGAAACATCTGAATGTTTCATGAAATGAAGGAACCCCTCACCAGCATTCACAGGAGTCTATACAGTTTCTAACTTGCTACTTGCACAATGAGCGTGGTGAAGAGTTCCCACTCTGAGCAGTCCTAGTCAGTAGTTAGTAAGCACTCAGCAGCAGTGGGAACACACCGTGGATACACTCTCGTTATTCAGATGGCAGCCCTGGCTGAGGTGAACAGCACCGTTACTTAAGAAGGCAAAACAAAAGCTGCTAAGGGCTTCTACTGGACCAGAGATGTCAATGCTCTGAGGTGGCAACGTTCTCCTAGCCTTCTGCCTGCATAAAATGGCAACAAGGAAGATGAGAGAAATAACTCTACTAATGTTTAATACACTTGTTCTACAAATCTTTAATAAATGAAAAGTTGTCTTCAGGAAGAACTGAAAAAAGTTGATGCAAGAAGTGATGCAAGGTAGTGCCAGCTGGTATAGAGCAAGCAGTGAGCTGATGTCATTCAGTGAGCTCCTCTCTTATTCTGGTACAAGAACCCAGCTCACATCTACCCTTTCCCATACAGGGTGGTACTCATTCTAGCACAGTTGCACTATCTTGACTTTCTTCCACCCTTTCCACCTGGGAATTCAGCTATCATCCACTCCTCTTCTGATGTATAAACACTAAGTGTGGTGCCTGTGACAGCAGGAGTCTATCAGCAGGTCTTATGCACTACTGCAACCCCAGAGTTTCACAGGAATGTCCAGTCCCAAGGTACCTTCCCTGTCAAGAAACTGCCCCATGGCATTTTAGGATGATGTGTTCAGGAGCAACTGCTGACTGAAATTCCAGAAACCATAAATATTTGTGGTATGTTGTATCCTCTAGCCTCCTGTAACAGCAGACACTAAGGCTATATGTTCTCTTATTCCTCAACTATTAAGATCTGTTGCTCAATATGACCATACAACCCTATGAATAAATCAGACCAGTCTTTCAAGGATCCATGGGATCCAAGAATTCAGTGAGATCCTGTGAAGGTCACAATAGCACAAAACTGTTTTCATGTAAAAATAAATATTGTATTTCTGGCCTTATAGGGAAACAAATAAGAACACAAACTCAAAAAAGGTAAAAGGAAGAAAACAGAAGTCTTGACTATTATTGAACTACTTACAAAATCAGTGGTAACAGAGCATAAAAATAGGTATTTTTTTCACAATCATGGTTAAAATGGAGAATGTGCTTTTTTTTTCACATCAGGACAATCTTACACTTCATAGAAACACAGAATAACAGATCAGTTTTGCCTGGAAGAGACCTTCAAGATCATCAAGACCAACTTTTCCTAACTGTATCAGGATCACCAAACCCTGTGCCCCAATGCAACATCTACCCTTCTCTTCAACACCTCCAGGGATGGGGACTCAACCCCCTCCCTGGGCAGGCTGTTCCACTGCCTGACAACCCTTTCAGGAAACAAATTCCTCCTGACATCCAACTTGAAGCTCCCCTGGCACAGCTTAAGGTCATTTCCCCTCATCCTATCACTGGCTGCTAGGGAGAACAGACCAACCGTTGTCTCTCTACACCCTCCTTTCAATTATTTGTAGAGAACAAGAAGGTCTCCCCTCTATCTTCTCTTCTCCAGACTAAACAGCCCCACATCCCTCCGCTGCTCCTCGTGTAACACATGTTCTTTGCTGGATTGGCTTGAGAAGTACCAAGCAAGCAATGGCTCTAGGACATTTATTTAAGGCAAAGCAGAGCTCACCTGGCACACAAGCACTAAACCATGGAAAATGCACCCAGCTCACTGATACTTCAACCTTCACACTGCTTATTCAGGTAAGTGAAATGTTCCTGGCTGCATGCAAGATCTGACAGTGACCCACAAAAGCAGAGGTTAATTATTATGCCTCTGTGGCAGTCTTCCTCTGTTAACAGCAAGTGGAGAGCTCTCATCAGGGTCACAAGGGAACATGCACACACAGCTCATGAGGCTTTGCTGTAGGATGTATGTCACACTGTTCAAGCACACTGCAGCAAGTGCCTCTGTGTCTGAGTGGGTGTCTGTAGGTGTTGTTGTAAGGCACTTCAGCCACTGGCCAATTCTCAGGCAGTGAAACATTCAAAGGAAAGAAAACTCTTCCCTTTACAGGCATCAGCTAGCCTTCTCTGCCCAAAGACAAACCAGCCCCTTTCAGAAATCTGGCACTGAGAGATGACCTCCAGTGTACATCATGTCCATCCTTTCTTGTCCTACAGCTGATGCTAGCATTCAGTGGGCCAGGATGTGTCTTAACAGGCCTTTCACGTCACTCTGCTTCAGTCTATCAGTTAAGAAAGATTTCCAGTTACCCAAGAATGAATGTTAGGTCATACAAGGACTCCTTCTACACAGCTCCTCCTTTATTTTGTCAACTATTCCAATTCCCATTTCACAATGTTAGAGGTTGTGGCAGAGGAGGACAGTGCAGACGCGTGCCAAAGGGCAGTAGGAGATCACAGAGAAGAAAGTACACCTTGTGTAATATACACACACACGTATATACACACCCCTTATACCATAGACATACCTCTACATTGCTGTTTGCATGATTAAATAGCCTTCAGGTTTCTAGTCAGTGACTTATTGAAAGCAAATTCAGAGAAGCAGGAAAGGACATGAGAAAAAACAACTTCTCTTTTCAGAGAAAGGTCTAATAAGAAGTGCCATGAACTGCGGAGTGAAAGAAACTGCATCATCCAGTGTTGCTGAAAGGGTGCTGTTTGAACAACTGCCTAAGTGGAGGCAATTCAAAGGTGAGCAGCAGTGGTGATGAGCTGTTTGAAAAGGAGCAGAGATATATTTGTTCAAGAGAAAAGGCACAGAAGAAATAAGACAGCAACAAAGGAATCTTATAAAAGAGCTGGTAATCTGTTCTCCTATTAACAACCCATGACACGAATCAGCGCTAGTCTTTAAGATGGAGTAGTCACACTGTAGAATAAATAAATGAAAAAAGAACCTTCCACCCAAAAGAATAACCAAGTAAAAGGAAAAAAGACCAGCAGAAATCACGAAAAGTAACAAATTGATGGCAGAATTCAGATCTGGATTTAGCGACTACAGTGTAGGCGTGCCAAAGCTCCCATTTTACTCAGTGAATCTGGGGAGATACCTGACAGATCAGAAATAAATGTCTACTTTCATAGATCATAGTATCATAGAACATTTGGGGCTGGAAGGGACCTCCAAAGGTCATCTAGTCCAAGCCTCCCGCAGTGAGCAGGGACATCTTTAACAGAATGCTTTCCTTGGGTTTCTACAACAAAGGAAACACCGAGGTACTCCTGCAAGAATGCAGGCAGCTGCTCATAGCTTGCTACACTCCCTTGAAAACACCCTTACTGCACAAAGAGCCCTCAAGGACACCCGTTTTGCGGCTGTGAAGTAGGTCCCAGTTGCTATGGGGTGCAGATTCCTATAAAGGTTCAGGGATGGGGCATGGGGGGAGCCTAGATCAGCCAGCTTTACTCAACAGAATCCCAGAGGAAGGGGATTGTAACTGTCTGTGAAGGTGACTTTAACCCCAAATCTGCTCACTTATCACTGCTGTCTAGCTGGGGGTGTGTCGTGCTACTTCTCCGCATGCTTAAAATACACGATTTACATTCCCTTCTTAAACAGTTCAGCAGTTATATTTTGGTCACTACCAACTCAAATCTCTCTGGAATTAGTTTTTCAAAAGGAAAAATCATTACCATGCAGAGGCTTTGGCTGTCATTGGAGGCAACTTACACACCTCTGAGTGAGGCGTGAGCTGGATTAAAGGGTCTTCCATAAAAACTTGTACTTCATTTACCTGACAAGCAGGTATTTTCACCTTCCACCAGTCCCATTGTAGCTGCTAGATGCTCAAATCAGATTTTCCACTGTACCAAACTTTCTCACTTTGATGATAGATCAAGAAACTCTGGTGCCACTACAGGTCTCTCTGGGCTCCACTGCCATATCAACAAGATCTCCGCTCGCCGTAGTGGTAGCTCAGAAATGTAAGGAACATGTAGCCATCCAGTTTAGGAGATGGCTTCATAGGGACCAGACTCCTACCCAATGTAATCCTTCAGGAAAACTTAGGAACAGTGGAATAAATCTTACAGTGATTAAGCAAATTAACTTTGTACTTCACATTAAGTCGGTTTAAAGCCCCAAGACTGTAACATTGACGCTTTCTGTAATGACCAGTTCTGGTTTTGTGCATCTGCAATAGTCATTGTTTGCTGAACAGCTTCTCTAGGGTCTGCATGTACTGATCTATTTTGTCCCTCATGCTGAAATCAGGGGAATCCACAGGGCTAAAAGCTGCACAGATCTACTTCGGGACATACATGGAAATCATTTGACAACCTTTGTCATGATGTTTGAGAAGAGCCAATTAATCAGGGCACAAGCTCTCGTGAATAGAAACTTTACTGTAGACCTTTGCACTGGTGCTGATCAAAGAAAGCAAAATGCCAACAAGCAGAAAACATCAACATCAGTGGAGAGTCTGCATGAGATAGCTGAGAGGAAGGTCAAACTCTCCAAGTTCCCCTGCAGGGTCCTCTGGCTGCATAAGCTCTCTCCCCTGATTCCCCTTAGACCGTAGAGGGCAAATGGCCTACACTGCCTGTACTGCCCTGGGATTCTCCTTCGCTTCCTAGCATCTAATCACAGTTGGCTTTGCCAAGAGATGGAAACCCCTCTTGAACGACAGTTCAGTTGATGTTGTGTTCTCCCTTCTCTGTACATACCTTCAGATAGATGAAGCTGCATATAACTTGTGGGACGAAGGCTATGGACTGGAGAAGAAGCTGCTTATGGCTGTTCCAACAAACTTCTGCAAAACCAGAGCAGAAATACCCTAGAAATGCCCCACTCAAGAGACTCCAAAGAAACTGCTCCACATGTTCACCTTGACTTTTAAGAACAATTTTACCAGAACCATCAAGCTGAGCCAATTGATTCTAATTTTAGACTTAATATCATAGAGCATTTATTGCCTTAAGCATTGACTTCAATATCACAAGAAAAGGGCTGTTCAGAGTAGTGGTTTTAGCCTTCCTAGAGCACGAGCTTTTGTTATGTTTAAGGGAAGCAGATAAGAACAGTATTGTTTTCCACTGAAAACCTAACAATGCTCAGAGGATATGTAGTTATTGTAGATGTCACTGCAGAAAATGGGAATTAGCACCCCTCATTACCCTCAGCATCTCTAAGGAGAATGCCTTCATTCTTCCTTAGTGCACAATGGACAGTCCCTTGCAGCTGCTCTTTCCTGGGCAATGAGACAATGGCAAGGAATTAAAAACTCTGCGAGGAACTGCAACAGCTGATATATTCAGACTTGTGAGGTTACGAGATTGCCTTTTAGATTTTGCTAGTTACTGCTGCAAGATGCACTGTGAGCTTCATCAACTTGTTTTTATTTGAACTCAAGCAGTTCCATTCCCACTCATCCCCTCCTTGGCCGAGTGTTCCATTTCAGCATCTGCTGTTCTCTTTGAGAAACAACCCAGATGACACAGAAGGTTTTGGAGTCTCCTTTTGTTTAACTGTTGGTTATGAAACATAGCTACAGCCTCATCCAAAGTGATAACCCAGTGTTTATGAGAGTCAAGAATCCAGGGTGTCTAATTAGTTGTTAACTGGTCATGCAATAAGGAAAAGCTCCCACACTTCTCGCAGGAAGGATGTTTTATCCCGTTGTTTCCTCAGTACTCTTGTGCAGAACCTCATGACACAACGTATATAACACATACTGAAGGGAAGGGCTGCAAGATACTGCTGGTTAGATGACAAATGGTTCAAAGATTCAGGTATCTGAAACCACATTACAAAATCTTGGCAGGGCTTGATGATTAACAGTCTCTTGCTGGGTGTGAAAGGAGGTGTCTTTCTCATTAGCCAGTTGGATATGTAAGAATGTCACAACAGGCTGCTTCCAGGACTGCCAGTTTGTATTTTCCATACTTCCCAGTATCAGTTTGGCTTCATAAACACTTAGCTCATGTTGTAGCATATTGGGAAGCGGTAGAACAGCCCTCTGTGTCTGTTGTGTTGGCATGGTACCCTTTACTGCTGCTGCATCTATCTTATACCTGAAAAATTGTATTACTCTGTAGAACAATTTAAAAATTTTTATAAAATTAGATTGTTTTAAGGAACACAATTATGAAACTACGTGCTGCTGATGCTCATGCTGAGGCATGGGCACAATGAATCAGCTCACCAGAAGGTGACATGAACACCACTAACTTCCACGGGAGTGGGTGGGAGAATGTATCTGAGGATAAAAGCTACAGGAACAAGTCTGTGGTCCTTGCCAGCACTAGCCAGCTCTTAACCTTGTCGTTTGAGCTATCTTTTAGCTTAGTAGTAAGAACTACAGGTCTTAAATTCAGTGTCCTCGTGCATACTGAGTACATGCAATGGTTAATAATTCCAGATCCTCTACATCCTAACACATGATTTTCTACCTGCAGAACAAGAGCAGGTTAGATCACACTCCACTGTGAAACCCAGCCGTGTAAGAAAAGCAGGCAGTGAAAAGCGTGATTCACAGACTAACTTCCATTACCTCTCTGCCTTGTTGACATAAACCCTTGTGCTCACACGTGCTACTGCCCAGCCCCACAGTGACCCATGGCACATATCTAACACTCTGAAAAGGCAAATTGCAGCTGCAGATTTGTGTCTTCCAAATCTCATGATGATATTTTATTTTTCTATTGATTTATTCATGATTAAATGATGGTAGAGAAAACAAATATCCAGAAAAATATTTGTATGGAAGTAAGACACATCATACAGTCATAGAACAGTCTGGGCTGGAAGAGACCTTCAAGATCATCCAGTCCAACCTTTCGCTAGCCCTCTCGGCACTGCTAAACCTTGTCCCCAATGCAACACCTACCCTTCTCTTCAACACCTCCAAGGAGAGGGACTCAACCTCCTCCCTGGGCAGGCTGTTCCCGTGCCTGACAGCCTTTTCAGGAAAGAAATTCCTCCTGACATCCAACCTGAACCTCCCTTGGCACAGCTTAAGGCCATTTCCCCTGGTCCTATCACTTGCCAGACTTCACAGTCTGAACAGAAAATAAAAGCAGAACAGCTTGTAAATTCAATTTTGTTCTAAAATAGCAGAGTGACCCCATCTGAATGTTCTGTCTGTAGTGCTACACCCCTGCCCACTTTCACCTGTCTAGGACTGCGCTGTGACTCGTCTGCCACTGAATCCTCATGTGCCTGCACTGCCATGCCTACATGTTCTGCCAATTCAGATCTGCTTTTTTCATTTGGTGCCTTCTGCGCCGTTTCAGAAATTTCTAAGCAACTTCAGCAAAATATTGATTTCTCAAAGTACTAGTAGGAACAACATCGAAAAAAGCTTTCCTCAGTAACCCACAGGTCTGATCCTGTACAAGGCAGAAAAACAACCTTAAAATGAGTGAGCATATTCAGAGCTCTGGGAAGGTACTCCTCTGATGAGTTTGAAGCCTGCAGTTCTTTATTGAAGCAGAGATTACTGTATTGCAGAGCAGCTGGCAGGAGTGTCTCATCGCTGCAGGGGGCTGAAACTATTTCATTCCCCTTCTCATTTCACCTTTACCCACATCCTTGCAACTATCAGCCAGGGTCATGGGTCAGTGAGAGCTGGGATAATGGCTTTTGTTTTTAATTAGACACCTTTCTCTGTAGTGAGGAGCTGAGAGCACAGGAGGCAGAGGCCACCAAAACCTAACCAGCCTCAATCACTAACCACCAAGAACAGCATTTGAACAGTCTGGTGTAGAGATGAAAACAACCACTCACATGTCCAGAAAGTACTTTTATCACAACTGAATACAAAAGCCACCTATTAAAAAAGGGAAGAATCATAGAATCACAGAATCATTAGGGATTGGAAGGGACCTTGAAAGTCCATCTAGTCTAATCCCCTTGCAACAGCAGGATCACCTAGACCAAGTTGCACAGGAACACGTCCAGGTGGGTTTTAAACATCTCCAAAGGAGACTCCACAAGTTCCCTGGGCAGCCTGTTCCAGCGCCCCGTCACCCTCACTGTGAAGAAGTTCCTCCTCAGACTGATGTGGAACCTTCTATGTTCCAGCTTACACCCATTGCCCCTCATCTATCACTAAATGACACTAAGAAGAGCCTGGCTCCATCCTCCTGACACCCACCCCTCAAATATTTGTAGACATTAATGAGGTCACCCCTCAGTCTCCTCTTCTCCAAGCTAAAAAGACCCAGATCCCTCAGCCTCTCCTCATAAGGGAGGTGCTCCACTTCCTTCATCCTTGTTGCCCTAACCTGGACTCTCTCCAGAAGCTCCATATCCCTCTTGAACTGAGAAGTCCACAACTGGACACAATATTCCAGGTGTGGTCTCACCAGAGTAGATGGGGACAAAACCTCCCTTGAGCTGCTAACCACCCCCATTCTGATCCACCCCAGGATGCTGTTGGCCCTATTGGCTACAAGTGCACATTGCTGGCTCATGGTCATCCTGCTGTCCACCAGCATTCATAGGATCATAGGATCTCCTGCACTACTCTCCAACAGGTCAGTCCTCAGCCTATACTAGTACCTGGGGTTCTTCTAGCCCAGATTCAACATTCTACACTTACCCTTGTTATACTTCATTAAATTTCTCCCTGCCCAGCTCTCCAGCCTGTCCAGATCTCGCTGAATGGCAGCACAGTCTGCAGGGGTGTCGGCGACCCCACCCAGCTTTGTGTCATCAGCAAACTTGCTGACAGTGCACCCTAATCCCTCATCCAAGTTATTAGTGAATAGATTGAATAGAACTGTCCAAGTACTCTCACTTGGGGAACTCCACCAGATACAGGCCTCCAACTAGACTCTGTCCCATTGACCACCACTCTCTGGCTTCTATCCTGGAGCCAGTTTACAATCCACCTCACTACCCAATCATCTACACTACACCGCCTCAGTTTGGCTATGAGGATGCTGTGGGAGAATGTGTCAAGTGCCTTACACAAGTCAAGATAGATGACATCCACTGCTCTGCCATCATCCATCCACCTGGTTATGCCCTCATCAAAGGCTATCAGGTTGGTCAAGCACAACTTTCCCTTTGTGAAGCCATGCTGACTGTCCCTAATGACCCTCCTGTCCTTGATGTGCCTGGAGACAGCCTCTAGAGCAAATTGCTCCATCACCTTTCCTGGGATGGAGGTGAGGCTGACCGGTCTATAGTTACCTGGCTCCTCCTTCTTTCAGTTTTTGAAGATTTGCTACCCTCCAGTCTCTAGGCACCTGTCCTTATCCCCATGACTTAGAAGAGATGCTTCCTTCTCAGCAGTTTCTTCTGGGGAAAATTCTCATGCCTTAAGGGGATATCTTTAGGATTACTTTTTCCCCTCTGTAAATTGCAGTTCAGAATCTGATTCCCATCTCTCTAACAAGGGTTGTTGGGTTCTTAATGACTTCCAGATTTGCAAAGAAGAGAGAAGGCAGAGGATAGTTTTTATCTTGATTTTCCCTTTGATTTGTACTTGAGAGTAACACGTGGGGGTTATGCTCTGATAATAAAAAATACACATCAGCTGCAATTGAGAAAGAACAACATTGAAGTCTGGTATGTGAAATGTTGGGTGTTCTACTGCAAGTGGGTTGAGCAGGTGGTGTGTTTGGAGACAAGAAAAGGTAGAGAATAGCCAGGGGTGGAAGATCATCTAGTTCCAAACCTCCTGCATAGGCAGCAACACCTTCACTAGATCAGGTTACTCAGGGCCCCAGCCAACCTGGCCTTCAACACTTCCAGGGATGGGGCAGCCACAACTGCCTTGGGCAACCTTTTCCAGCATCTCAATGCTCACAGGAAAGGATTTGTTCCTCATGTACAACTTCAATCTCAATGTGCTCATCCTGTGACGTGACTGTGAAGAACAATATAAACTTTGCATATCCCTTTGCTTGCTGGAATAACCAGGATGTTTACTTTGAGGCTGATGCTCAGCAAAACTGAGAACAGATTTCTGTCGGGATCATGGGTTTTCAAGAAAGGCACCAAGAAGAAAGAAATTCCAGGTGACTGTAAAATCTATCTGAGCATCTCTCATTCCACAGATTACTTCCTATAAAGAAAAAAAAAGAAGATTACTAAAATACAGCATCTTACCAGGTGCTTACACAGAATTTTTAATGGTGAGGTTGTTGTTTTCTCTTTAAAAATACAATCTCCATCACTGTGATTTTTATTTATGAAGCATTTTCAACTTATTTGGTCATGGAAGTAAAAAGAAACTCACGGGGGTCTCTAAAAATCAGATTACTGCTTCTGGTACCACAGCTGAACTTCATCCTCACACCACTATAGGGGGATTTTCATATTCTTTGTACCAATACAATAAGAGATGACTTTCTAGTGTTTAACCCTCTTAAAGCATCCTTTCCAATCCCAGTCCAATCTGCTTTTCCTTTAGAGATTGCAAAGTACTGCAGCTTGATTAAAATCTCAATCTGTAAGAGCTTGATAAAACCTACAAAACATGTAAGCTGCTTTCTTTGAAAAAACTCGCTGAGTTCATCACTCTGCAGAGAGGTTCTTAGAGCCATGGGAAAGAAAAGACTGTTGAAGAGTGTGAGTTCTCTGAAAGCAGAGGTAGAAGGGAAACAAATGGCCAAACAGACCAGTTTTTTAATGAAAAAAAAAAAAGATATTAAGACAGGATTACAGCTTTTCCACAGATAACAGGCAAAACCAGACTTAATATGCTGAGAGCAGACTATTCTGAAGACTAAGGGGGAGGTCCTCTGCAGCCCTCATACCCATACTGGAAAAACAGAATGCACTTCACACCCAGAAAACAAACCAAACCCTTATCTCACCTGGATAAATGATTGCTTAGGGTGGTTGAGCTCAAATCCTCTGTGGAAATCAAATGAAATTATATCCTAACTGTTTTCACTTTCAAAATGAGCATTAATTGATTTTACGGGATCCCCCACGAGAAGGCAATTAGCTGGTGCCCTGAAAGCCAGTGTCTGGACTTAGGGAGGAAATGTTTGATAGGGTGTTCTCATAGATGACTACTCATTACACAATTTAATGGAGAAGTCATGCTTCTTGTTCTCCACTAATCTGACCAAACCCATGATGATGCCTACAGATGCCTGTCTTCACTTCACCTTGAAGGGAAGCATCCCCAGATGCATCAGGTAAGATGTCAGTTTAGACTTTCTCACTTGAGTACTCCTTGTAAGATTAGAAGCAGAAAGTGGTGTCTTCACAAAACTCTCTTAGTTTCTCATTCTTCCAGCCTTCTCCTTCATTTCCTTTGGCAGTGTGTTAGACAGCCAAGAAAACACTGATAAGGTTTAAGGAAGGCACTGAGGAGAAGCTGTGTTTTCAGATGGACTTTGAGGTGTTGCTTGTCAAGAAAGGTGTCTGCTTGCTAAAGCCCATGTGAAGTGGGGTGTACACAATACACCAAAAGAGGCTAATGACTGTGCCTTTCAGACCTTCCAGCACCAGGGAACTCCACTGACACCGCACAAACGTACTGCTAAAGTAATTTTATCTGTTTGGCTTTGCAGGGCTTAAAAATGGGAGCACAGTTGCGACAGTGCATCTTTGCTGGTGAGCTCTGCACATGATGGAGAGTGTTCTCATGAATGAAGAACCTGCTACAGTGAGAAAAATCAGCACATCACCAGAGAATGAACACAAGCATCACACTGATCTGGACTGCTTTCACCCATCATCTCAAACAACTGCAGAGAAGATTCTTCTCTCATTAAGATAACATCAGGCAATATAAATCTACCAGAACTAATGCAAATAAAATGTTTCAGAGAGTCTCTATGATTTTGGTGGTTGTTTGGAGTTTTATTTGAACACTAGTTCACAGTCCTGAAGATTAACAACTTTGCTTATCTTGACAGCAACATTCCAACCAAACTTCCTTATTGCTTTATTTGGTCTTCACTAGTCTCATTGGTCTAGAGAGGTCCTGGATAGACAGTAGTAGTGTGGCTGAAACATAGGAGAAGTCTCTAATTATGAGTGTAGTTACTTTTCTATGAATCACAGTCCTATAACACTGAGGTGTTTCTACAAGAGAAGTGCTGGACTGATTCTACTCTCCATCGTCTTTTCTAAGTCATGGGGATAAGGAGAGGTGCCTGGGGACTGGAGGATAGCAAATGTCACTCCATCCTTCAAGAAGGACACAGGTAACTATAGACCGGTCAGCCTCACCTCCATCCCAGGAAAGGTGATGGAACAATTTATCCTTGACACTGCCTCCACGCACATCAAGGATAAATGAGTCTTAACGGACAGTCAGCAGGGCTTCAGCAAAGGGAAATCATGCTTGGCCAAGTGGATAGCTTTTTATGAGGGCATAACCAGGTGGAGAGATGATGGCAAAGCAGCGGATGCTGTCTATCTTGACTTCAGCTAAGCATTTGACACAGTCTCCCACAGCATCCTCGCAGCCAAACTGAGGCAGTGTAGTCTAGATGACTGGGTAGTGAACTGGCTGCAGGATAGAAGCCAGAGAGTGGTGGTCAATGGGACAGAGTCTAGTTGGAGGCCTCTACCTAGTTGAGTCCCCAAGTGAGAGTACTCGGACAGTTCTATTCAATCTATTCACTAATAACTTGGATGAGGGATTAGGGTGCACTGTCAGCAGGTTTGCTGATGGCACAAAGGTGGGAGTAGTGGCCAACACACCAGCAGTCTGGGTTGCCATTCAGTAAGACCTGGACAAGCTGGAGAGCTGGGTGGGGAGAAACGTAATGAACTATGACAAGGGCAAGTCTAGAGTCTTGCATCTGGGCAACAACCCCAGGTACCAGTATAGGCTGGGGACTGAGCTGCTGGAGAGCAGTGTAGGAGAGAGGGATCTGGGGGTCCTGATGGACAGAAGGATGAGCATGAGCCAGCAATGTGCTCTTGTGGCCAAAAGTGCCAACTGCATCGAGGGTGGTTCTTTGCCCTGGTGAGAACACATCTGGAATATTGTGTCTAGTTCTGGGCCCAGTTCAAGAAGTACACAGCACTGCTGAAGGGAGTCCAGCACAGAGCCACAAAGATGATGAAGGAAGTCAAACACCTCCCTTATGATGAAAGGCTGAAGCAGCTGGGTCACTTGAGCTTGGAGAAAAGGAGACTGAGGGGTGACCCCATTCATGTTTATAAATAAGAAAAAGGTGGGTTTCAGGAGGATGGAGCCAGGCTCTGCTCAGTGGCATCCAACAATAGGACAAGGATAATGGGTGTAAGCAGGAACATAGGAGGTTGCACATCAATATGAGAAAGAACTTCTTCACAGTGAGGGTGTCGGAGCACTGTAACAGGCTGCCCAAGGGGTTGTGGAGTCTCCTTCTCTGAAGACATTTAAAACCCACATATGTTCCTGTACAACTTGGTCTAGGTGGTCCTGCTCTGGCATGGGAATTGTACTAGATGATCTTTCGACGTTGCTTCCAATCCCTAATGTGCCATGATACTGTGAAGGTAGCCAGAGAAAAACATCCTCTAAGATCCTCTGATTCTAATTACATGGTAGTATTTAAAGGTTTACAATGTTAGACAAAGTTTAAGTAAAGATGAATTGCTGGAGAAAGCAAGTACTATACATTATAAATTCTGTTCTTTGTGAAGTCATCATTTTAATATGTCTCCGGGTGTAATATGTCACTTGTTTAATACTTGGGGATTTTTGTATAATGAGACATAGAAATAAAAATTAAATCTAGTGCAGTTTTCTGCTCTTCACTCAGCCAATTTTAGAGCATTTTCACAATGAGGGCAATTACATACTTGCTGTTTTTGAAAGTTTTGCAGTAGCTAATTAAGAAATCCAGTTACACCTCATGTTTTCATTGCTTAGATATGATAAAAGCAGCATCGCCTGCTCTGCCCTTACAATAAAATGAAGTCAAAAAGAAAGACAGGATTTATGAAAGAGTTAACACCACAATCTAGCACTGGGGGTCAATTTTCTGGAAATACTTAGGTATCAGATAAAAATATCGACCCAAGATTTCAGTCAGATAGTGAACACTTATGATATAATTGAAATTACATGAACTTAAGAGCACTGTCATGTTTGTGATTATTTATAATTACAAAGTAGAAAATAAAGCAAGGCAATTTTCAGGCTGCCCTTCTCAGTTGATTGATATAACTGTGGATCTCAAGCACGGGTAACTCACTGTATTTCTTTAGAAAATATTTAAAACAATTATTTGATCAATGATGGGCAAACTGAGGCTCCTCTTCACAACACGGTGTTTGCGCTAGCTTGCCTCTCTGGTAATTCTCTCTTTCTGTGAGGCAGTTTCTCTGATACTCAGCAGCAGTTGAATCTCATTTAACTTTGCTGCGCTCTGAAATGTTTTAGATCTTCACCAAGATTCTCATTTTGTAATGAAAATTGGGAAAAAGAGCAGACACAGACGTTCCCTCGGTCTCACAGAGTGCTGGGAATGCCACACGGTGTCACACGGATAATGCCGTACAGCGAAGCGCACAAACATCATTAGCAACGACTGCTGGAGTAATTCTTTGTACCAACAGTGCTGTTCACTTGACTAACAGCGTAATTAGAATTAGAAAATTCATTGTAATTGAAAAGCTGATATGCATTTGTTAGCAACTCTGGGTGCTTAAGAACTGAAAAAAAATGAACAAAAACCGCAATATGATCTGGCATGAATTAGTGACTCTTGAAAAACACAACTTAAATGTCATGAAAATGCTTCTGAAAACGCTGCTCTAAAGTCTTCGCAAGGGGAAATGCCGATGGGGGAGGACAGATGAAAACAAATGTAGGAGAGTAATTGTCTAGAGCCCTGGGAATCTGAAAACTTGAAATTAGATCTCTTAAAAGCTTTGAAGTTGTTGGTCAAGTTCCTTAATATCTTTTCGATCACACAGACCTGCACTTCACTCTCTTCCTTCATGAGCTCTAAGTGTATGAATTTGAATTCATACAAAACATAAACTTGCACCTGAGGATACTTCCTGTGGGCCAAGAAGTAATGGAGCTAATTCAGATTCACAAAGACCATACACGGCACACTGAGATTTCTACCAAGTAAAAAGGCTTTAAGTGGAAAACCTCACAGCAGTAGTGAAATAGAGCAAGGAATCCTTAACGTGTGAAAATCCTGCAGAAGGAAGAGATTGCTGGGAAACAATGGCATCTGCAAGACCAATTATCACATCTAACTATCAAAATGTCACCCTGGAGTAGTACAAACAACAAAAGTCTTTCATCCCTCATGGGATTTTGGTGGTTTTACCTGCTACTTTAATTGGAAAAAATACTCTTTACCAGAAAAAATGATGATGGCAAATGAAAGGAATGAAACTGCTTTTACTGAAAAATTTCAGCTCATCTTTATGAAATTCATCTGGAAATCGAGAACCATCTCTTGCTTTTCATTACAAGATAGAAGTGGATACAGTAGAAATTTTATATTTGCATTCCAGGAAACCTGCAAGTGCTCGTTAGGGGGTTCTTAACAATCTCTGACATCCAAACAGACCGTTACTTATCAGTATTGCTGTCTGCTTGTACAGCTTGTACCGCATCTGACGGTACCTCTTGTTTGAATCACAGTCAGGTGACTCTCCAGGGCTGGCTTTCCTAGCTGTCACACAATGCTGAGTGATGATAACAACAGCACTTGTAATTATCAGAGTGATGAATTATTAGAGATGACAAATCTAACTGATATTGAGAAACTGCAAAGGTCATTTTAAGAGTCCGGAAGCTGGATTTCTTCCTTTTAACAATGCTCAGTAATGAACAAAAGGATCTCAAGCACTTGTATAATCTTTATAATTGTACAAATGCAGAGATGTATTCTGCAATCACTTACAGAAGAGCATGATTCCTCATTGTGTTTTTTAACTCATATGGTTTTTTCTTACTTTAATTTTACTGGTCTTCTGTATTAAACAGTCAGGAAAAAACCAGAACTTGTGGGACCTACTGGACAACTCTCATACTTCATATCCCATGCTGTGTTGATACAGTCTCCCACTGTAATTACCTATCATTTTCAGCTTAAGAAGTAGAAGCTGTATGGGGTGGAAACAAACCTAGAGAGATTTTGTCACCCATTACTATAAAAAGCAGCAGTACCACAACTGAATCCACAAAAGGCTTTGCTGTAAGAAGCCTTATGTTTAGGCAGTTGATGAGAATTGAAGGCAAAATAAATCAAAGTGGAGCAGAAGGAATTTCTGGGATTATTACCTGAAAGAATTACACAGGTGATTAGTCCTCTCTTTTTTTTTTTTTTACCTGCACACTGTTAGCTCCTTGGCCATTTGTAAAGAATTTTTTTAGAAGCCCCATCACAGCTACTGGCTTGCACATACCTTCCCTTCCCCTCTCCCTCCCTTCATAAAGCAGAGCTGTTTTCTAGCAAAGAGTAGAATAAATGCATTAGATTTCATCAGGCTCTAATCCTTTCTTTTAAAAATCTGATATGCAGTAACATCTGTTATGATTTTTAAAGTCATGTGAAATAAACATCCCCCATATCATGAAATATGTCTTCGAGATACAAAAATGCCTGCAGTAACTACATTACTGCCTGTGGATACTGGTCAAGTGAGCACCAATCCTAAGAAAAGCATCACCTAGAATGTGTCATTTCCATTCTCCTTAAAGAATGTATTTTTAGAAGTTGCTTACATGAGGTCCTACACCAAAAGCAAAACAGAAAACCAAGGGAAACAGGCTCGCCAGTCCTTGAGACATAAGGATATGGGACTATTTTGTCACTGGTCTTGTCCCAAACGAAAACAAAAGCTGAAACATGGATGATATGTCAGTTCCAAGCGTCGACAAAATTTAATCAGAAATATTTCCAAATGGTTTGTTCTGAAATTCTGGATAAGTTTATTATTAAATTGAAGTTCTAGAAGAGATCTTTCACTCGGTGCTGTGATGTCTGCATTTTTCTCTTGGGGGAATTTTCCTTGGCCCAAATACAGATTCCCTTATGCATCTCCAGTCATATGATGCCTATGACATGCTGCTTTGTTTGGTTATAGACGAGTCTCAGCTGCAGTGAGGTAACTCTCCAGGAAGTTCTGCCTTCAGAGGACGGCACAGCCCTGGAGCCTTGCAAGGCACTGAGCCAAGACAAAATGCCCATTTCAACACTGATTAAAAACAAATATATCAGCTCCAAACACTACTTTCTCCTTACAAAAAAACCCAAACACCTGATTTTTTTTAAAAGGCCCTCCACCTCAAATGGAAAACATCTGTCTTCTTTTTGTTAATAGGAAATAAAATTTCAGCAAAACTTAAATTATAATGAACAACTAAATAAATAAACAGATGTTGTTTTTGTAGAAGCTTCAATTTCTATGAGAAAATAAAATACTTGTAATGTAAAACGCTCAGAAACATCTGCAACAGGAATCTTTTGCTAGTGTCTTCTAAAGCTTATTACAATGAAACGTACAAAACAACGATCAGAGAACAGCTCACAAAATACATGTTTATAAATGATTAGACAAGAAGAAAAATGCAAAAAAATCCCCAACCCCTCGTAAACTCATAAAAGCCCAAAAGCCTCCAAAAATGTGGTCCCATAGTTAAAAGGAGAACAGAACACCCCAGGCAGCATTCCTTGAAGCCTCTTCAATCAGTAAAGAGCAGAGATGTTTGGGCACAGGTAACACGCGTTACTCAGCACAGCCATGTAATCTTATTGAGTCAGTACTCACAAAACATTACGGATTAGAATGGACCTCAAAAGACTATCTAGTGTAATCCCCCCACCACAGCAATATTGAAGTCCAGGGTTGTGATTCTGCTACCTATTCTGTTCCTGACACATGAGATCCTGAACTCCACCTTCTCCTGGTCACTGCACCCAAGGCTGCCCTTAATCTTCACTCCTCAACCAGACCCTCCTTTTTGGTGAGTACAAGATCACTCATCACTCCTTTCCTAGTGGGCTCCTCCACCATTTGCATCAGGAAATTGTCACCAATGCACTGGAGGAACCTCCTGGACAGTGGATGGCTGGCTGGGTAGGTCTTGCAGCAAATATCAGGGTAGTTAAAATCCCCCATGAGAACCAGGGCCTGTTCATTGTCGTTTCTCATACAAGAAGAGGCCTTCAAATGGTCAGCAACTGGCAGGTGTTCCAGAGTTGTTCTTGACACAAGAGAGCTTGAGCTAGAGACCTTTGTTTCAGAGCTGTACATGCTAAAACTTGTATCAGTCAAGTTAGAACTAAGCAAGTTCATGGAAGTGAAGTCTATCTTGGCAGAGAAATTACTAAACCATTGCCTCTGGCTAGCAAATGAATTTTTGGAGTGAGGAGGTCTCTGCAGGGAAGGATCATCAGATGATTTTTCTATTTTTAAACTCCTTAAAAAAACCTGTCCTTTGGCCACTGTGTGCAGTGGCACACCGGTTGTGTGAACTTGAGATCCACCACAGTTCAGCTGTTCTTAGATCCAATACCTTTCCCAATCTGGTTTGCTGGATTTGCAGCAACTTTGCTGCTAATTATTTAGTGCCAAGAGAACACAAATATGATGCAGCCTGCTAGGCACGTTTTCCATTCCCACTGCAGTAGCAGGAGAGTCACCTGCTGTTTACATCTTGCTTTACTATCAAGACAGGGCCTGTGTGTATGTATCTATATATGTTACACTGGTGTTGCATGCTTGAGTGAACTTGCTGAACCAGTTTGTCCTGTTGCATAGAGAAGTACATTGCTCCTCAATTTTCTTTCACTTACTTCATGTTCTCATGCTGACATCTAGGACTGTGTCCTATTCTAGAATTTACTGGGTAAAATTTAATGAAATATAATAAGGGTAAGAGTATAGTCTTGCATTTGGGCAAGAGCAACCCCAGGTGCCAGTATAGACTGGGAACTAACCAGTTGGAGAGCAGTGTAGGAGAAAGGTGCCTGGGGATCCTGGTGGACAGTAGAATGACTATGACCCAGCAATGAGCCCTTGTGGCCAAGAAGGTCAACAGCATCCTGGGGTGGATTAGAAGTGCGGTGGTTAGTAGATTGAGAGAGATTCTTCTCCCTGTCTACTCTGCCTTCGTGAGATCTGGAATCTTGTGTCCAGTTCTGTACCCCTCAGTTTCAGAAGGACAAAGAACTGTTGGAGGGAGTCCAGCGTGAAGCCACAAAGATGATGAAGGGAGTGGAACATCTTCCTGCTGAGGAAAGGCTGAAGGAGCTGGGTCTCTGGAGCTTGGAGAAAAGGAGACTGAGGATTAACCCCCTTAATGTTTTTAAATATGGAAAGGATGGTTGTCTGGAGGATACAGCCAGGCTCTTCTCAGTGTCTTCTAATGATAGGACAAGGGGCAACAGGTGTCAGCTGGAACATAGGAGGTTCCATATGAATATGAGAAGAAACTTCTTTCCAGTGAGGGTGACAGAGTCCTGGAAGGGGCTGCCCAAGGGAGTTGTGGAGTCTCTTTCTCTGGAGACATTTAAAACCTGTCTGGTTAAAGCAATTGCTAGAGGAAATCCCATGGGACAGGGTACTGGCAAGTAAAGGGCCCAAGGTAGCTGCTTAAAAAACATCACTTCTTTGAAGCTCAAGATAAGAGCATTCCAACAAAACACCTCAGTGGTTAAACAGGGAGCTGCTGGGCAAACTGAAGAGGAAGAAGAAGGTCTGTAGGTCATGAAAGGAGGGGATGACCACTTGGGATGATTATAAGGCTCTAGTCAGAGGATGAAGGGATGCAACTAGGAAAGCCAAGGCCTCCATCTAATTAAACCTTGCAGGGGAGGTCAAGTGCAACACAAAGGGCTTCTTCAAATACATTGCTGGTGAAACTAAACCTAGAGGCAACGTAGGCCCCCTGCTGAATGACGTGGGTGCCCTGGAGATAGAGGATACAGAGAAAGCAGAGATACTCAACACCTTCTTTGCCTCTGTCTATACTACAGGGAACTGTTTTGGTATGAAGCCTCAGACCACTGAGGCCTCAGAGGATGGTGAGGAGCCTCACCTTGTTTGATGAGGACTGGGTTAGGGATAAGTTGAGCAAACTGGATGTACATAAATCCATGGGCCCAGATGGGATGTACCCACGAGTTCTAAAAGAGATGATGGATCTCATTGCTAGGCCACTCTCTATCGTCTTTTCTAAGACATGGGGATCAGGGGAGGTGCCTGGGGACTGGAGGATAGCAAATGTCACTCCATCCTTCAAGAAGGACACAGGTAACTATAGACCGGTCAGCCTCACCTCCATCCCAGGAAAGGTGATGGAACAATTTATCCTTGACACTGCCTCCACGCACATCAAGGATAAATGAGTCTTAACGGACAGTCAGCAGGGCTTCACCAAAGGGAAATCATGCTTGGCCAAGTGGATAGGTTTTTATGAGGGCATAACCAGGTGGAGAGATGATGGCAAAGCAGCGGATGCTGTCTATCTTGACTTCAGCTAAGCATTTGACACAGTCTCCCACAGCATCCTCGCAGCCAAACTGAGGCAGTGTAGTCTAGATGATTGGGTAGTGAGGTGGATTGTGAACTGGCTGCAGGATAGAAGCCAGAGAGTAGTGGTCAATGGGACAGAGTCTAGTTGGTGTCTAGTAGAGTTCCCCAAGGGTCGGTACTGGGATGAGTGCTATTCAATCTATTCACTGATGACTTGGATGAGGGATTAGAGAGCACTGTCAGCAGGTTTGCTGATGACACAAAGCTGGGAGAAGTAGCTGACACCCCCNCGCACATCAAGGATAAATGAGTCTTAACGGACAGTCAGCAGGGCTTCACCAAAGGGAAATCATGCTTGGCCAAGTGGATAGCTTTTTATGAGGGCATAACCAGGTGGAGAGATGATGGCAAAGCAGCGGATGCTGTCTATCTTGACTTCAGCTAAGCATTTGACACAGTCTCCCACAGCATCCTCGCAGCCAAACTGAGGCAGTGTAGTCTAGATGATTGGGTAGTGAGGTGGATTGTGAACTGGCT
>VXBP01002063.1:0-10137 GCA_013400115.1 Rhinopomastus cyanomelas | reverse complement strand
TTGGCCACCAGAGCACATTGCTGGCTCATAGTCATCCTGCTGTCCACCAGGACCCCCAGGTCCCTTTCCCCTACACTACACTCCAACGGGTCAGTCCCCAGCCTATACTGGTACGTGGGGTTGTTCTTGCCCACATGTAAGACTCTGCACTTACTCTTGTTATAACTCATTAGATTTTTCTCAGCCCAGCTCTCCAGCCTGTCCAGATCTCGCTGAATGGCAGCAGAGTCTGCTGGGGTGTCGGCGACACCACCCAGCTTTGTGTCGTCAGCAAACTTGCTGACAGTGCACTCTAATCCCTCTTCCAAGTCATCAATGAATAGATTGAACAGGACCGGTCCCAGCACCGATCCCTGGGGCACTCCACTAGATATAGGCCTCCACCTATTCTCATCTGCAAATAGGTACATAGGTCATAGAATCATAGAATCATAGGTCTGTGCCTTAGTAATCATGTTCTGAAATTGTAGCTTTTCAAACTGTTAAGCAATATGCATCAGTGTCAGCTAAACGTGAGGAAAATCACGGAATCATAGAATGGCTAGGGTTAGAAAGGACTTTAGAGATAATCTAGTCCCAAGTCCCCCACATAGGCAGGGACACCTTCACTAGATCAGGATACTCAGGGCCTTCAACACTGTAGGGGTCTGCTACAGGCCACCTGACCAGTTGATCAGGCCCTTCAAAGGCAAATAGTAGCGGCTTCCAGGTCACAGGCCCTGGTCCTCATGGGGGATTTCAACCACCCTGACATCTACTGGAGGGACAACGCAGCAAGGCACCAGCAATCCAGGTTGGATTGCGTTGATGACAACTTCCTCCAGAAAAGGTGCTATGCTGGACCTCGTTCTCACCAACAGGGAAGGACTCATGACCAGTGTGAGGCTCAGGGATAGCCTTGGCTGCAGTGACCATGAACCAGTTGAATTTAAGATCCCCAGGGCAACCAGGAGGAAGTTTTCTAAGCTTATGTCCTTGGACTTTGGGCTTGCAGACCTTGATTGCTTCAGGGATCTGCTGGCAAAAGTATCATGGGATGAAGCCCTTGAGGAAAGAGGGGTCCAGGACAGCTGGTTAGTATTCAAGGATCACCTCCTCTCTGTCCATGAGCAATGTATACCAACAAGGAGGAAAGCAAGGACGAATATTAGGAAGCCAGCTTGGCTGAGCAAGTAGCTCCTAGACACGCTGTCACACAAAAAGAAACACTACAAGGAGTGGAAGGGAGGACAGCTAGAAAGGGAAGCTAGAATAAGGAAGCTGCCCAAACAGCTAAAGATCTGGTTAGGAAAGCCAAGGCACAGTTTGATTTGAACCTAGCCAGGGAGGTCAAAGGAAACTAAGAATTTCTAAAGGTATATGAATGGTAAAAGGAAGACTAGGGAAGGTGTGGGCCCCCTCAGAAAGGAAACAGGTGATGTGGTCACAAGTGACATGGAAAAGGCTGAGGTTCTTAATGACTTCTTTACCTCAGTCTTCACTGCAAAGGCCTCCAACCACACTCCTGGGGACATCGAAAATTACAGCAGGGACTGCAAGGAAGAACTGCCCATCATAAATGAAGATCAAGTTCGTGATCACCTGAAGAACCTGAGTTCAAGTCCATGGGACCTGATGGGATACACCCACGGGTACTGAGAGAACTGGCAGATGAGTTTGCTAAACCCATCTCTATTGCATTCCAGGCCAGTTAGTCTTACCTCTATGCCAAGTAAGACCATGGAGCAGATCCTCCTCGTGGCATTTCTGAGGAGATTTGTGAAGAGGTGATCGGGTACAATCAGCATGGCTTCACCAAGGGCAAATCATGACTGGCAAACCTAGTGGCCTTCTATGAACAGGTCACAACAGCTTTCTTGTAGGCCCCCTTCAGAGATTGGAAAACTGCTAGTAAGCCATCTGGGAGCTTCCTATTCTCCAGGATAAACAACCCCAATTTGCTCAGCCTGTCGTCGCAGGGCAGTTGCTCCAGCCCTCTGATCGGTTTAGTTGTTCTCGTCTAGCCACTTCCCTGGAGCTCCATGTCCTTGTGTTGAGGACTCCAGAACTGGACTCAGTACTCCAGCTACGGTTTCACAAGTGCAGAGAAGAGGGGGAGAATCACTTTCCTCGACTGAGTGTCAATGCTTCTTTAGATGCAGCCCAGGACACAGGCTTCATCTCTTTGCTCAGTTTCACTTTTTCCTTTGAGGTTTTATAGTACCTTTTTTTTAAACTAGCAGTATGCATTGATATATCTGTTTTCATGAGCTACCAAAAGAATTGAAAAATTAGAATACAAACAAACTACTTTAGGTCTTTTAGTTTCACTGGGGTTTTTTGTTTGAGTATGGGTTGAGTTTTTCAGGGGGTAACTAGAAATAAAAAAGAATTAAAATTTGCAAGTGTATTATAATATTTATTCTCTTTGTAAATTTACCCTGATAGAGTTTGCTTGTATTATTCAATGTGTCTCATATTTACTTTTGGAAGTAATCTGCTCTAGATTATTTATTACTTCTGTCCTTTCCAAAAGCATCCTGTATAGTATTGATACATGTTAAACTGCCATCCTTATACTGATTTTCAGTTCTCGTCACATATTAACTTGATACAACAAAAGAAAAAAGGACTTCTAGCTTGAATGATAGTTAGAGTAACTGATTTGTGATGTGAAAAATCAATGATCTTGTAAGTTAAGTGGCATTAACTTGTGTACAAATACTAAACTTGGCCTTGGAGTATTCTCCATGGTGCTGATCCTCCATGGATAAAAAGTCCCATGCAAACATCAAGAACATAAAAATTTAAACAGCCATAAATCTCCATTTGGATTTTACAAAAGGTATACTTCTGTCTTTGTTTTGCAGATTTTTTTATGGAAATTCTTTCAAATACACGAGCTAGTGTTTGTTCAAAACTAAATCTTTCTTCGACAGAAGCCACTGAACCTCTGGATGCTCATCCAGCTGAACCAGCAAGCATGTAAAAGCTTCCCTCCCACTACTTTTGACTGCCAAATCACACTATGTCTGTGTTTTCTCACAAGATTCAGCTACAAAGAGGCTGGGGCCCTGGTCAGATTGAATACTGATGTTACCCTTTTTTTAAAAAAAAGTATTTTCCCCCTCTTTACTCCTTTCCTTCCAGAAATTGCAACCTCATCATGAAGAAATTTGAAGGGGCCAGATTTTTACTACTTCAGACCCTCAGCTGACCCAATTTATTGAGGTTGACTGCTTCAAAGCAGAACTAAATGTGTCCTAAAACCCTTTATTCTGTCAAACAAATTATTTTTATTTTTTCCTAGAAGACTTTTAAAAATATTATTTACTGTGCTTTACTGCTGAAGGACAGGAAAATAGCCTTATTTGCTAAACAATATCTCAATGTTTTTCAATTTTGTGGAAATTAATTAAGAGTTGTTAATTTAAAAGTTTTTCCACTTCCCCCACTCCTTATTTTTTCAAATATTTAAACAAATTTTTGCCATGTTTTTATATATATATTTCTTTTTTCTCTCTGTTTGTAATAAGATTAATTATGTGTGGTGCACCACTGCTTATCCCCATGAAAGAAAATCTAAAATGAGGGATTTCAGCTTCAAGAAGGCTATTTTGTCCTGTTTCCGATGTTCTAAAGGGATTAATTTACCATGTCGTATAGCCCTGGAAGACTGTGATAATTGAAAACATCCATATTCATTGCATGTTCAAAGGGATCTGTGTGACTTTGTAATGTAAAAAGTGCATTTTTAACCTGAACGGGGACCTGCATCTGGTATTGCTTAATCCTATTAGTCTGACAGTTCCAAAGCTTTAGTGTATAATCATTAGCTCATGTTAATCCTCAGACATGCCTCCAGCTTCAGCCTGTCAGAAGGAGTCCCTGCAGGGAAAATGTGGAGGTGCTGATAGCACAACACCAACTAATCTTATCTTAAATTCTAGCAGCAGCCACTATCTGTGATAGTCAGGGAATTAAAAACAAATTTTTTATGGGTATTGCCTTGCCTTCTCTCACACAGGTCTTTTACTTTGCCCTAGTTTCTCCCCACCTTGCTCCCCATCAGTCTTTGTCAGGCAAGAAATAATACTGATTGTAGCTGGGCAAGTGGTAGTGGGGGACAAGGAAGATATTTGAAGATTTTTACTATGCTGTCATAAACAGCAATGTAAGCTACTAAACCTCTCAGGTGCCTTGCAGTCATTTCTGTACAGGAGTCTAAAGTCTGTCTTCTACAGACTTGCAATTTATATTTGTGATTTCGCACCAACTGCAGCATCATATACCAAGAGTAGATACGATCTCTGGAAAAGTAGCTGGATTGTGAATACTAGCAAGTTTACCTGGCTGCCAACCTGGCCTCATGTGCCATTTTGGCATGGTGAGTTGAGAGGTACATCTGATTAGAGGGCAAGAAAAGGTAGGGGGAGGGAAAAAAAGAATGAAGATCTGATATGCTTCTCCTGCCATGGCTCCAGTGCTAAGAAGATATGTTCAGAACCTTCCATACCCTTAAGCAGCACAAAATAATGGAGTGGTAAAAACTAAGAGTATTTCCTCTTTATTTCAGTGAGTGGGTGTCCACACAGAGGAGGAGATATTGTGTGGTGTCTTGCAGAAGAGGTTTGTTTTTTACTTTTACTTTTCTAAATATAGCATGTCTGGTTATGTTCCTCTTTTTCACAGATTTTGCTGACCTTGGCAGAAACATAAGTGGAATGGGGGGCAGGTGTCCTACATATCTGTCGGTGCTCTGATAGGTGCAATTTACTAACTTCTGAGGATTTGTGTAGCTAAGAAAGGTCCACGGCTATCCATCACTAGTGTGCAGATGTGTCCTTAGACTAATTTAAACAAATATGCTCCATGGTAGCTCTGCTGGCACCTTCATTTTGCCTTTTTTTCCTGCATTGATTGACTAACATATGCCTGAGGATCCTTTCTCAGGAGTCTGGAGACCTTATTTTAACTAGACTTCTCTCTTGCTCCACCCCATCTGAAGTCTAGACATGTCTAGCTCTAATTAAAACTAAGAAGTTTTGCTAAATGAACATGTTAAATAACAATCTGGGCTTCATTAATTTGTGCTCTTAAAGTTGCGTCTGCACCATCTTTTCTGGAAGAACTTTAAACTCTTTGTACAAGGGACTCTCAGCACCACTTACTGAAACATACTCCTACTGCCTCCAGTGACTGATGAGCATTTGGGTAATCTGGATGTCTGTGCAGTATGGCCCTGATCCACGCAGAACAAGTGTTCATACATTTACTGAATTGAAGGACAGTGAAGTCCAGTTATACTGCTCACTTCTCTAGAATAAGATATTCTGCCTCTTTGCAAGAATAATAGATTAATAATCACCAAGTGGGAAGAGTTTAAGGGTTTTGAGTTTTGTCCTAGAAGACTAACAAATCTCTTCACTTTTGTGGTTCCTCTAGTATAAGGATCTTAAGGTACTTTAAAATATTAAGGAGTTGTGATACTTTTTACTTGAAAGATGGAGAAATTAGAGGATTATAGAATTAAATGGCTTCCACGAGGTTGTTCAGCTTGCAAGGAAGGAAATATATGTCAGGATCTTGAATTTTTTTTTTGCTTTACCCTGCTGCTAACAGTAATGGTCTGTAAAAGTGTAATAATGAACACTGATAGTAAGTAATTAGCATTAATTGTACTTTTTCTACTATCACATTCGTATATATGGAGTGAAACATGAAACTCTGGAGAAGTAGGTCCATTTAATATTAAGACTGTTCCTGCATAACTCACCAAACTAAGGTTGTAAAATTATGTCCATAATGTCATTTGCCTTCCATGTTATTTGCCCTTGCAATTGGAGAATTATTTTAATGGAAGTTTATTTCAATGTAATGGATTGGACACTGTACCTCTGGGTGTCTATTGTGAGGGAGGCATAAAAATTAACATATTTAATAATGAATATGTTTACTGTGCTGGAAATAATAATAGTTCAGATATTTGAACAAGTTCCCTAAAGAGGTAATCATGTTTACACATGACAACTATGTTAATATCATACAAATTGATTGCCATCCTCTACCACCCTAATCCAAATTTCATTACCTTCATTCACATTTCACTTTTCTGAGAATCACAGAATCACAGACTAGATTGGAAGAGTCATAATGAAATACATCCTGCATTCTTTGGATTTCTGAAAGCCTGTTCAGGTGAAACTAATTACTAGTGTTCACAAAACATTTGCAAAATTGTGACCATTAAGGATCAGTACAAGGACTAGAGCTGTTTAACATCTTTGTAGGCAGCATGGACAATGGAACTGTCTTACTTACTCTCAGTAAGTTTACAGATGATACTAAGCTGTGTGATGCAGTTGAGATGCTGGAGGGAAGAGATGCCATCCAGAATGACCTTGGCAGGTTTGAGAGATGGGCCATGCAAATCTTATGAAGTTCAGCAAGGTCCTGTATCTTGCATTTCCTCAGTTTCATAGCTTCCTTCTCTGGTTCTTCCAGATTCTGTTTCTTACAGCATATTCAATACCATGTTTATATGCAGGCAAATTCCTTCTTGTCTATACCATTCTTAACTTACCATATCCCCTGTCATTCAATTCCTCTGAGGATAAGATTGCTTATGCAAGTGTATTGCACTGCAGCCTACCAGGTCTGCCCTCACAGCTTATGTTTCCATGGCACCTCATACATTTTTCGGATACCTCTTCATGCATCCAAGACCCAACTTTCTTGCTTTCATGACAGAAGGACTAGTCTTTTGCCTTTAAATTATGATACTTTTAGCTGTTACACACCCTTCCACAGACTGATGTGTTGAAGAAAGGGAAAGTACAAATACTACTTAAAACATGCATATACCTATGCATTTGTTTGTAAGGACAGTGTTTATTATATACAGCTGTTCAAAACTAGGGTCAGATACTCTGAGACTTTAGGTTTTTTATTTACTATTTTTGATAAAGTACTGGCTATCAACACCCTTAAGGGGTGCTCAAGCCCCTCATAGGTTTCTGGAAACTGAGCTGAAGAAAAGCTTTTAAGATCCTGATGAAGCCTGACACAGTCATGGAGACAGCAAGGATGCCGCTCTGCCTGTCTGCTCCTCTTCTGGGAAACCATAGAAATCCTGGCCTTTGTTTAAAACAACAGGAGTTTTGCCACTCATGTCAATGAAGCCAGAATTTCACCCTGCAATTTGAAATACTTTCTGTAGATGACAGGCAAGTAAAATTATTATCTCACCATTCCCACTGCCTCTGTGTCATAGTGTCATAAACTGCAAAGATTATCATCAGTGAAGTGTGGTACAGATGTTGCCCCCCTTATTACTTCTCAGTCATCTTTCATTCTCTTCCATCCCTCATTTTTTCTTACAGTTTTGGGTTTTTATTCTTCAGTGTAGTTCTCTGGTATTTGGTAGCAGGAAGAGAAGCCCTTACCGGAACAATTCATCCGTCTTTGGCACTAGTTGAGACTACAATTATTGCTTATAAGAGTAAGACAGTTCTATAAATAAAGGCACAGTTTGAAATAAATGTTTATAAATATAATAACATGTCTAACAATTATTCAAAAGGTTTGAAATTTATCTGCTCTCCATAGAGGTTTTCTCATTAACACTACTGCACACATGACTCATTAGCACACATGACTGCATTACTCATGAGTGAAAAGGTCACCTCCTATATCATGAATATAAACTGCATGCACTTTAATATCGTTATGGTATGTTTTATATGTAGATAAAGAATGTGAGAGATAGGAACATCTCTCCAAAAACTGTAATGCCCAAGAAGCTAAGAATGTTGGAAAAGGTGTTGTTTACCCTTCTACAGTGTAAGAGAAGACTCTTCAAACAAAAGTAAAACATGGATGTGTCCAGATTATTATGTACAGCTAAAAGCTGCTCTTATGCAAATGAAGAAACATTGTATTATCCAGACAGAGAACATCATTCAGTTCTGACTGGTAGTGTGACTATTTCCGAGACGTAAGTCTGAGACTTTTTAGGTAGTTTCAATGGTTACATGTAGACAACATCAACAGTCCAAGACTTTAGATCCATTTATTTCAGATGCTCAGCACAGAGGAAACATGCTTTCAGTCTGATGCATTTTCTTCCCATCACATGCCTTAAGTATGCTTTACATGCAGGACCTTACTTTATGTGGAAGGTTGATCTAAGTTGGATGTCATGTGACCACTCTATCACTCCCCTTCTCAGTTGGACAGGAGGAAAGAAAATGTAATATGACTTAATAGGGACTACCATCATGGGCAAAACATCCTTGATTTTGGGAAATCAGTTTATTATCAAATGAAATCAGAATAGTATACTGAGAAAATTAAAACTTTACTCCCACTTGTTCTTTCCAGGTTTGTCTAACTTGCTCCTCCCAGCCATACAGCAGAATAGGGAATGAGGTCAGTAGTCAAAAGTGACATGGAAAAGGCAGAGGTTCTCAATGACTACTTTACCACAGTCTTCACTGCAAAGGTCTCCAGCCACATTCCTGGAGTCATGGAAAATTACAGCAGGGACTGCAGGGAAGAAATACCCATCATAAATGAAGATCAAGTTCGTGATCACCTGAGGAACCTGGAAGAGTACACCCACGGGTACTGAGAGAACTGGCAGATGAGTTTGCCAAACCCATCTCTATTATATTCCAAAAGTCATGACAGCCTGGTGAAGTCCCCACTGATTGGAAAAGGGGAAACATAATTCCTATTTTCAAAAAGGGTAGAAAGGAGAAGCCAGGGAATTACAGGTCAGTCAGTCTCACCTCTGTGCCCAGTAAGAACATGGCGCAGATCCTCCTAAAGGCATGCTGTGACAGGACATTTGTGAAGAGGTGATGTGGTACAATCAGCATGGCTTCACCNTCAGCAAGACCAAGTGTAAGGTCCTGCATCTGGGTTGAGGCAATCCTAAGGCCAAATACAAGCTGGGCAGTGACTTACTAGTGAGTAGCCCTGAGGAGAGGGACTTGGGGGTACTTGTGGACAAAAAGCTCAACATGAGCCAGCAGTGTGCACCTGCGGCCCAGAAGGCAAACTTGATCCTGGGCTGCGTCAGGAGTAGTGTGGCCAGCAGGTCGAGGGAGGTGATTCTCCCCCTTTACTCTGCTCTGGTGAGACACCACCTGGAGTACTGAGTCCCGTTCTGGATCCCTTATTACAAGAAGGATGTGGAGATGCTGGAGCGAGTGCAGCGGAGGGCCACGAGGATGGTCAGAGGGCTGGAGCACCTCTCCTATGAGGCCAGGCTGAGAGACTTGGGGCTGTTCAGTCTGGAGAAGAGGAAGCTCCCAGGTGACCTTATTGTGGCCTTACAATATCTGAAGGGGTACTACAAAAAAGCTTGGAAGGGACTTTTTAGGATGGCATGTAGCGACAGGACTAGGGGCAATGGAGCAAAGCTGGAGATGGGTAGATTTAGAGTGGATGTGAGGAGGAAGTTGTTCACCGTGAGAGTGGTGATAGCCTGGAATGGGTTGCCCAGGCAGGTGATGGAGACCCCATCCTTGGAGGTGTTTAAAGCTGGGCTTGATGGGGCTCTGGCTAGCCAGATCTGGGGTGGGGTGTCCCTGCCCATGGCAGGGGAGTAGGAATTGGATGATTCTGTGGTTCCTTCTAACCCAGAATGACTTTATGACTTCCTCTGAGTGATCCTGCTGTGGCAGGTTGATTGGATTAGATGATCTTTCGAGGTCCCTTCCAATACTTGATGATTCTATAATTCTATGATTCATCACACATTGTTTCTACTGCTTCTTCCTCTGTAGGAGGCAAGTCTCTTCACATTCACCACTTGTTCGTGTCCATGTCACCGACAAAGATGTTGAACAAGACTGGTTCCACGACTGATCCCTGAGGGGCTCTGCTTGTCCCTGGCCTCCACTTGGACATGCATCCATCAAGAAGCACTCTCGGGTGCAGCCATCAAACCAGTTCTTTACCCATCCAGTGGTCCACCCATCAAAGCCATCCAGCTGGTTCCACCAGCTTGGAGATCAGAATGTGATGTGGGACAGTGTCAGAGGCTTTGCTGAGGTCCAGGTAAATGACATCAGTCGCTTGCCCCTCATCCATTAGCATTGTGAATTGTTCGTAAAAGGCCACCAGATTCATCAGGCAGGATTTGCCCTT
>VXBP01002062.1:0-90521 GCA_013400115.1 Rhinopomastus cyanomelas | reverse complement strand
CTTGATCTGCTAACCACCTCACTTCTGATCCACCTTAGGATGCTGTTGGTCCTCTTGGACACAAGAGCCCGTCCAGGTCTTGCTGAATGGCAGCACAGCCTGCTGGGCTGTCATCAACACCATCCAGTTTTGAGTCACCAGTAAATATGCTGACAGAACTTGTGTTTAAATGAAAAAACAAGAAGCACTGGTGCTAGAGCTCTGCAATATCTTCATTGTCCCTAACAGTTCCTCAACTGCTACTTCCCCAAAACCTTCTTCACAGTCTATAAATGCCTCATGGCACACAGTCTTGAGTTCAGCACAACTTGGCTGCTCCCTGTGCTTACATACCACCAGCATGAAATTATCGCTTGGCCTCAGTTTCTTTCTGGCTTTCCTGGACCCAGGTGAGTTTTACACTGGGACTGGGAGCTTTATGCAGGACAGCAGAACATGGAAGTCGTCTGGGAATGGGTGCTGGGCTTTTTCTGTTGTCTGAACAACAGGAATTCCTCATCCAGGGAGCGGGGACTTGCACTGCAGAGGGGTGACATGTCTAGGGGGATTTTCAGTGCCTTGAACAAACGTGCAGATGAAAGTACAGGCATTAACAATGTGAATCGGCCATGTAAGTTCTTGCAGTGGTCACTGGTGATCTAGGTGGGATGTTTAAGGGATAGATTCTCATTACTTTGAGGCAGAGACAAATTTGGTTTGCTGTATTGATTTCCACCTAGCATTTACCCCAAAATTAGAGGATCATTTATCTTGCTTATCCCTAGGTTTGTGTGACCTTTTAGATGTCGTACATCTTCTCAACTGTCCTTCAGCTCTACTCCAGAAGAGCACCAATATCTTGGAGGTCTTGTGTCAGACCTGTCACTTCATGCAGATACCACAGCCACTGCAAGATGCTTTAAATCAGGGCACCTGGATTTAGGGAGCTGACACATGCCCTGGAGCTCTTAATCTGGGAACCTGGCTGGCTCAGTTGGTAGACCAGGGGACTCTGAATTCCTGGGGTCATGAGTTTGAGCCCCATGTAGAACAGCATATCTTGGGAGAGTACTGTAAGCTTACCCTGCTCCAGCATGGAGGGGTTGGACTTAGATGATCTTTTGAGGTCCCTTCCAACCTGTAACATTCTGTGATTCTGTAATCTACATGTGGGACATTTGGGTCCTGATTAGTGTGTGTCAGGGAAGATGTACCATTTCTCCTCCACTGATAAACACTTTGTTCCTTTTGAAGTGCTTCTTGCTGAGTGTCTAATATTCTGATCTGCTTAAGCTGTTGCAGGAGCTGCTGGTAAAGTTGTTTCCCCTAATGCCTGCAAAGATATATGCCCTGTTTGTACACAGCCGAGTCAGTACCCACCAGCAACCACTTGATTCCCGAACCTATGGGTGCATCTGCTCATTGCAAAGACAGGATCTGGAAGCTAGGAATCCAGGGACACAGGAATACTTACTAGAAGAGATGGGTTTGTGGGGATAGACTCTTTAGGAACCTCCATGCAAACATCATCATACAGGAAATAAGAGAAGATTGCCGTTTAAAATGTAAGTTCAGAACAGTTCACAGAATCACAGAACATTAGGGTTTGGAATGGACCATGAAAGATCATCTAGTCCAATTGCCCTACCACAACAGGATTACCTCATTAGTGTCTATAAATATGTGAAGGGTGGGTGTTCGGAGGATGGAGCCAGGCTCTTCTCGATGTCATCTAGTGACAGGATGAGGGGCAATGGTTGTAAGCTGGAACATAGTAGGTTCCACATAAATATGAGAAGGAATTTCTTCACAGTGAGGGTGACAGAGCACTGGAATGGGTTGCCCAGGGAGGTTGTGGAGTCTCCTTCACTGGAGATGTTTAAGACCTGGCTGGATGTGTTCCTGTGTGACTTGGTCTTGGTCTGCTGTGTTGGGGGGGTTGTACTAGATGATCTTTCAAGGCCTTTTCCAATCCCTAATGTTTCTATGATTCCATGATTCTATGATTCTATGATTCTATGGTACTATGGTTCTATGATTCTATGATTCTATGATTCTATGATCAAGTTGCACAGGAACATGTTCAGATAGGTTTTAACCACCTCCAGAGAAGAACACTCCACAAACCTCCTGGGCAGCCCCTTCCAGTGCTCTGTCACCCTCACTGGGAAGAATTTCCTTCTCATATTTATATGGAACCTCCTGTGTTCCAGCTGACACCCATTGCCCCTTGTCCTATCACTAGATGACATTGACAAGACCCTGGCTCCATCCTCTTGACCCCCACCCTTCACACATTTACAAACATTAATGAGACCATCCCTCAGTCTGCTCTTCTCCAAGCTAAAGAGACCCAGCTCCCTCAGCCTTTCCTCATCACAGAGATGTTCCACTCCCTTCACCATCTTTGTGGCTCTGCACTGGACCCTCTCCAGCAGTTCTGTGTCCTTCTGGAACTGAGGGCCCCAGAACTGGACACAAGATTCTAGATGTGGTCTCTCCGGGGCAGAGTAGACAGGGAGGAGAACCTCTCTTGATCTGCTTAATCAACACTATTCTGATCCACACCAGGATGCCGTTGGCCTTCTTGGCCACAAGAGCACGTTGCTGGCTCCTGGTCATCCTGCTGTCCACCAGGACCCCCTGGTCCCTTTCTCCTACACTGCTCTCCAACACATTGGTCCCCAGCCTAGACTGGTACCTGGGGTTGTTCTTGCCCAGATGCAAGACTCTACACTTCCCCTTCTTACATTTCATCAAATTCCTCTCTGCTCAGCTCTCCAGTCTGTCTGGGTCCTGCTGAACGGCAGCACAGCCTGCTGGGCTGTCAGCCACTCCTCCCAGACTTGTGTCATCAGCAAACTTGCTGGCAGTGCACCCTAATCTCTCATCCAAATCATTAATGAATAGATTAAATAGTACTTGTCTCAGTATGGACCCTTGGGCAACTCCACTATATACAGGGCTCCAATTAAACTCTGTGCCATTGACCACTACTCTCCGGCTTATGTGCATTTGCAGGCAGTTTATGATCCACCTCACTACCCTGTTGTCCAGACCATGGTGCCTCAGTTTGGCTGCAAGGATGCTGTGGGAGACTGTGTCAAATGCTTTACTGAAGTCAAGATAGACCTCATCCACTGCTTTGCTATCATGTATCCACCTGGTTATGTCCTCACCAGTGTACAGCAATGAAGATGATGAAGGAAGTGGAGCATCTCCCTTATGAGGAAAGGCTGAGGGAGTTGGGTCTCTTTAGCTTGGAGAAGAGGAAACTGAGGATTGACCTCATTAACTTCTATAAATATGTGAAGGGTGGGTGTCAGGAGGATGGAGCCAGGCTCTTCTCAATGTAAGGACAAGGGGCAATGGTTGTAAGCTGGAACATAGGAAGTTCCACATTAATATGAGAAGGAACTTCTTCACAGTGAGGGTGATGGAGCACTGGAACAGACTGCCCAGGCTGGTTGTGGAGTCTCCTTCTCTGTTTAAAACCCGCCTGGATATGTTCCTGTGCATGTTGGTCTAGGTGATCATGCTGCGGCAGGGGGATTGGACTAAATGATCTTTCAAGGCTACTGAGGTATGTCCAGAACTTTAAAGATGAAGGACATCTTTGGACAAACAGAAGAACACTGGAAATGTCAACACTAAAGCTGACAGGGTATAAGCCAACCTCCAGTCCAAAAGCCAAAGCCACAACTCTGAGGCAGAGCAACGGCTGAGTGATGACTGATGTGCTGTGATTCTGTGACTCCGTGAAAAGGCTATTGGGTTGGTCAATATTGGTTCATGCTGGTGAAGCCATGCTGACTTTCTTTAAAGACCGTGTAAGTTTCTTCTTATTAGTTAAAATCCGTGCCAGAACAGCAGTAATGCTAAAAAAAGAACTCATAGATTATACAGCAAACGGTGAAAATAAAGGAAGAGGAATGTGAAAAGTGCTGATCAAATATTTGCTGATGCGAAATGCTGACGAAAGAAGAAATGGGATCCCTCATCACTGCTACCCAGAACGTGTCCTCCTTCTTTTCACAGGGACATGTCTTCAGTGTGAAGTTTGTCACAGCATTGGAAGAACCTGCTCTGGCCCCATGAAAGTCTGTAGTGGCAATGAAGATACCTGTGGCATTGTTCTGCATGAGGTCACATTAGGTAGGTGAGGAATTCACTAGGGCTGTGTGCCACCACAGCTTTTGGAGTGGAGCTGGGGGATGGATCTTCCTCCTGGCTTCTGTCACTGGCTCTGTGGTGAGTCCTTGGACAAGCTGTTAATTTTATTCTTTACTGACAGAGGATCCAGAAATCAGAGTGATCTGGGAAGAGAAAAGATCTCTATTGCTATAGCTCAAGCAGGAGTTCCTATGGGGAGGACTTGATTCTTAATCATGATGGGCAGGGCTTAGGCAGCCTAACGGGAGTAGGCACTGGCTACTTAAGGTGAGACACTGGATCTGTACTGTGAGAGACACATAGCTGCTAGCATCTGGTAGTGAGAGTTCACTGACCATGGATGGGGGTGAAAGGCTGTCCTTCATCTAACTACCTTTCTGGACCAGGAGAGGGGACGCTAGAGTGATCTATCACTATGTCGCCATCGTTGATATGGCAAAGATGGGTTCTGAGTCCAGACACCAGAGCACATTTTGTTGCGCTAGTAGCATGGCCTCAGTCATTGCTCTGCTTCAGAGTTGTGGCTTTTGGCTTTTAGACTGGAGGTTGGCTCTTATTCTACCAGCTTTGATGCTGACATTTCCAGTGCCTTTCTGCTTGTGCAAATATGTCCTTCATCTTGGAAGTCCTGGAGGTGCCTCAGTAGCCTTAACACAGCCTTTCTGATCCTCATTACACCCTCTGGTTTTTGCTGATGGAGAAGACTAGAGTTGACTAGGAGCCACAAGACTAGGATGCTTGTGGCTGTGATGAACAACGTGTTCTGCAGACTAGGTGTGAAGACCGGTCAGAAGTGTGTGGATCACCTCTTAAGAACTGTGGCTGATGCACATTGGCTAAGATGAATATCTGCAACAAGGTCAGTTGGCTGTAAGGAGTCCTCTTCCTTTAAGAACAATGTGGAAAAGGAGAAATCCCTCACTAGTGTTTCATTCCTCTGAGGGAATTACCAGGACCACCAGTGCTGCACTTGGGGGCACCTTCATTGTCCCCAGACCCCTCTCAGGCCCCAGGACAAATACTTAGTGGTTGCTGCTGTGGGAACCAATGGAAAGGGAAAGTGGTTAAAATGGCTAAAGACTTGGCACTGCCTTCTGCTTTATTACAGGGGGGATGGTAATCCCTACATCTATCAAGACCTGCCTGTCATCCAGCATGTGCCAGATTGGCCCTGTCACCATGAACTACGGGAAGGTAAAAGCAAGGAGCCACTTGGCTTGCTGCACGGGTGACGACTGCCGAACAGCCTCTGTTTCACGTAAGCTCTCTTTTCCCTGTACTCTGTCCCCTCTCTGCCCTGCCCTGAGGTGAGACCCTCCAGGCTGAGCCATCACCTGGTTTGTGTCACTCACTTGCTCATTAAAACCAGTTACCGCCCATCTCTTCCCTCACAGTGCCACCAGAGGACACTGTGCCCAATGGGTACCAGTGTCCTGCCTGCTACAGCGTGGACTCCTTCCAGTGCAGCAATGAAATTGTAAACTGCACTGGATCCGAAACCCAGTGCGTTGACCTTGCCGGCTTAATGAATTCTGGTAACTGCCTTTTATCCAGGGCTGTCTTTTACTCTTGCAGCTAAATGAGTGACACCAGTCTAAGATAAACCACCACAAAGAAATAAAAACAGGCAAAAAGTGTGAAGGAAACCAAGACGAAGAGGCACAGAACCTAAAGGGAACATTCTTAAAGCTGATAAAAGGGCAGGAGTGTTTTCTTCTTCCTCCTTTCCGATCACGCACGGGTACCTGCTGGGATTCCTTGCAGCACGGCGTATCTGAGGTCAGGATCAGAACTGACCTCCTAAGCAATCTAAAATATGGGCATATAACAAATCTGATCAAGGCTCTGCACCTCCTGGCCCTTGCTAGAGTGTGTGAAGATTACTTTGGGTCTAAGCCAGTTGCCTACTCAGTCAATGTCCAGGTGAATATAATATGGAGCCTTTGGCTTTCTTGTGGAGTGATCCTGTTTACTGGGGACAAGACAGCATTTTACATCATGGTGTTTCTGTTCCTAGACAGCTGAGGACAGGTGCCTCCCTGTGAACACTGCAGCTCAGCCTTTGGAGTACCCAAAGCTCTTCCTTGAGAGGGAATTCCAGCCTTTGAGTGCCTGGGGTCACCAGCAGCACCAAATTGTCTTCTTCAGAAATCCTTTTACTGCCTCGGGAGCTCTAATTATATCCAGCTGACACTGTCTTTGGTCAGGAAAATGGTTTCATTGCCTTCCTAAGGGCATTGCAGCACTGAAGAATCACAGAATCATAGAGTTATTTAGATTCAAAAAGATCTTCCTGTTCAGCAGTGCAGCCTGGCCAAGGGCAAGTTTAGGCTCTCCTTAGTGGGCATCTGAGTGGGGTTTCTCTATGGGTTTGGCTAAATTCCACAGCACCTTAAGAATTAACTTAAATGAACCTGTCATGTCTTCAGGACTTCTCCCCGACATGTCAGATTTGGCTGAGACTGAGAGATAGTCATCTGGTTCAAAAGTCATGAGAGCGTCTGAGAGAGAAGGAGGCAACATGTAAAGGACCATCACACAGCCCTGGTTTCCTTAGAAGTTAGGAAAAGTTTGAACAGAACTGTCTTTGAACGTGAGGAAAAAAACCTGTTTAAAAGGTTTTCAAATTTTTAACTTAAAATGCTTAGGTCTTAAAAAAAGTCATCTTTGTTCAGCAGAAAGAAAGAACAAGTCAATGAGGGTGATGTTGCTCCTTCTAATAGATTCAGGGGATGGGAACAGGCAGGATGGGTTGCTGGATTTGCAGCCAACTGGATATACGGATGTGCAGTTCTCGGTGTGGAAACGGGGACCTCGCTGGGCTGGGAGGGAACAGCTATAGAGACTGGGTCCCCTGATGCACGGCATGTTCTTCTTGTCCTCTGCAGGTGGACTGTCTCTGAAAGCCGCCATGAAAGGCTGCACCACCATTTCTGAATGCAAAATTGTGTCAGACGGGAAGAGCAATCTGGGGGTGATGGACATAAAGTTAAAGCGCTTCCAGTGCAGCCCAGCCTCTGTTTTGTCCCTAGTGAGTTCTGGGTTTGCCCCTACGCACACCCTCCTCCTCCCTGTCCTGTCAGGACTCATCCTGAAGAAGGCACTGTTCTAACTCCCGCTAGCACTGGCTTAAGCAAATCCCACAACAGTGGTTTGGGTCGAGTCCCAGTTGCTGTGGCTTCTGTGTGTGGAGTTTGTTTTCAGTTTAGCTCCTCTTCTTTTGTAATTTCACAGAATAAAGGTGGTTCAAAAGACAGTCCATCTGTTTGCTCATTGATTTAATCCTACTTACAGCTTCACAGGTCCAGTTGTGGCTGATTTTGGACTCCACTCTTGGAGGGCTTTGTGCTCACTGGGAGTAGGGGATACTACATGATGATTCTGTTCACAGCACAGGCAATAGGAGCTCTCAAGACAGCCTTGGGGTCTACAAATTACTATCTCAGGATGGGGATAATTTTCAAAGCCACTTTTCCAGGCTCTGAAAATGACTGAAGGTGAATTCCTGGGATACTCATTCTTATTACAGTTTACCTCTTCCCCCCTCCTTTGTATTCTGTTCGTCCACAGTAGGAGGAGTCCCTCCTCCCAGGGGGGTGCTTACAGCATCTGGGCAGCACTGAAGCAGTGAGAGAGGAGTCTGCAACCCTTTGCTATATGCAGGAGGCTTTCTCCTTGTGGCGGCTGTTCTTGCCTTGTGAGGCAAGGTTGTTCTTCTCGCTTTCCCATTCTACTGTAGGTACATATTGAATGCATTTCTCTTCCTGTCGTAGGTTTTGTGGTTATAAATGCTTACCTTCAGGAGGGTTTCATTTCATAACACAGGCTGTGCTCTGTGGTGACAAAGTGCTAGGAGTGTCAGTAATGGCAAGTTACTCCATTGCCTGTCTCCTTTCTGTTGGCCAAACTTGCTGGTTTCCCCTCTTCTACATTCACCTGCAACTGGCTATGCTGCTCCATGCACTGTCTGCCCTTGTGGTTCTCCTCAGGTTGGCCCCACACAGTGGCACAGAATTAGAACAGCACATGGAGCACCATTGCTGCGCCTGTGAGGTGGTGTTGGCTGGAGGCAAAAGGGCAGAGCAGGGCAGCTGTGGGAGATGCTGGAGTGTGGCAGGTGGGAGGAGATGTTAGGCAGACTTAAACATTTGACTGTGCATCTGTTCCTAAGTATGAGGCCTGTACTTGGAGCAGGCTATGGGATTATAAAGTAAAGTGCACTATTGTGACTGCCCTTAGGAGCCCTGGCTCACGGTACCAGCGTGCCCTGCTGTGGGCATGGAGTTACAACGATCAGGCAATGCAGCTTCATCTCCCAGTTCAGTGCTGTGGCAGAGACTCCTGTGGAAAGCCTTGGCTGCTGAACCCAGACCTTATGTAGCATGTGGCAGTAGTAGAGTGACTAGCCCACCTATGTGTACATGAAGCATGTGTGATCACTTTTCAACTTGCAGCATGGGGAATTAATATTCTTGGTAATTTCCTTCTCCCCCAGTCTTTCTTTCCTTCCCAAACAGGCTGACACTCTTTTCTTCCTAATATCCTGTAGCGGGTTGGGGATTCTCCACTAATTTTAGCAAGTAAGGTCTCGATGACATCTCGGACAAATTTGCCAGACAATGAATGGCTTAGGATACTGGATAAAAGTTTATTAACCTAACTGTATACAGACAAAGAAAAAAAGGAAACAAAAAGAATAAAACAAATAAAAACCAGCAAGTTGGTGCATACAAACCTAGAAACTGCGTCAAACATGCCATTACACTATCTGAGGAAAATACCATGGGAAGTCACTATTGTTTGGGCCTTGGGTCACGACAGAGATCTGGGCAACTACAACAACATGCAAACCGAAGAAACGCCCCAATTGCACCCCGGTGCGGGCGACGCACATCTCAACTACAACTACAAGCCCCTGTCTCTGTCCTCCCGATCCAAGATTTAAGGAGTCTCAAATCCTTCGGCTTTCCAACTATGCACGAAGGGACCTCCCCCAAACTTAAAAGCACCCCCAGTCTTCCTCAGCGGCAGGAAATGACACACAGCTTCTCTTCCCGTTGACCAGTCTCTCCAAAATGGCAGCGGTCCATCGCTCAGTCCCAGTCACGTGGGGGATCCAAAATGGAGGCACGTTCATCGCTGGATCAACAGGGCAACGCCCACACTCCACAGTAGGCCGAGAGGATTCTCAAGGCCCTCTCCTCTCTTCTCTCCTCCTGTCTCAGCTCCAGGGGGGAAGAGGGGGCACCCCAGCATACCACAACGTTACCAAAATGCTGAAGCTGCGCTGTGGGAGGTGGCTGCACGCAGTCTTGCTTTTCCCAGATCGCCCGGATCATGGTGTCAGGTTCAGGCCCGAGGCAAAAGGGCTGCGCGGAGCAGGGGGCACAGCGGCACAAATCAGGGTCTTCCCACGACCACTGAAGAACCGCGGCAGACGCGAAGGCTGTCCATTACTGGACGGGGAGCGGTGCAAACCGGCGCGTCCTCCATTCCAAAAGCAGCGGAGCCACTGGAGAACCTGCGGCAAACTTCACAGCTAGCGCCGGGGCGGGGAGAGCTTACAAGTGCGTCTCCAGACCGCGGCACATCGGCGCTACTGGAGCCCGAGGTGAATCACAGCTGGCAGTCCGGCCGAGGACATGGGGCTACGCGAACACGGGGCATCTGCTCTTCCCGCAGTAGCGGCTGCAATCGCTGAAAAGCCGCGGCCGAGCCGCATCCCGTGCCCTTCCCCCCTCCCCGCCACCGTCCCGAGAACGGACGGGGCGGGGGAGCAGGGGGCGCTCGGCTGAGAAGCCGCAGCCCAAGAGGGCCTGCAGCACACACGAGCGGGCTACATACTTCCTCCTTCTTCTTCTCCTCTTCACTTCCTTCTTTTTTCTAAACAAAACCGCCCGCTCTGCTTTTTCATAGGCTAACCCAACACGGACATCCGGGGCAGGTCCAGGACCAGGGACACATTCCCCCAAGACAAGTCCCCTGCGGGGGAGGTGTGCTCCAAAACAAAACAACTCCTTTTCTTTTCTTCTTCATGAAAGCACAACTGCTGTAAGTTTGAAAACGCTAGCAATTTTCAAACCACAACATATCCCCACCAAATTACTAAAGAGAGATTTTGGTATTATCTGTTACAATGAAGGGGTGTGGGTCTGAGAATGAAAATTCATTTTGAGGTTGGGGAGTGAATGGATAATACAGACTTAATGCAGGAAGAATTGTCTGGTTAGTCTGAGTTAATCATTTGCAGTGGCTGTGCAGTAGCAGTGTGGGTGTTAGAGAGGGAATACAGCTCCCCCATCATGGTGTAGCAACAGGTTGATGTCACAGTGGCCCACTCGTTCAGCATTTTTCCAGATCTGATAACATCCTGGAATTAAAAAAATTCTTTATCTGTGTAAGCGCTTTATCCCTGAACACATCTCCTGCATGTTCATGCAGAACATTACATTGCTGTCCGTGGTACCCCCATGGCAGATCTTGATCCGCTCCGATGGCTCAAGCCTCCACCTTCTGTTTGTTCCACTTTAACCGTGATGTTATCAAAATGGAAAAGCTAAATGGGTTTGTTCAGCCTGGGCAAGATGTGGGAGACACACGTCCAGAGCTGCACAGTGCTGGGCTAGCATTTAGAGGAAGATAAGTAGGAAACAAGCAGAGAGCAATGCTTCTGAATGGAGAAGTGGCTCAGTTTTGAGCTCCCTGCTCAATGTTGTTGCAAGCAAAGCTGTCACAGCCTGTGGCCGTATAATCAGGGGAGTGAAGGGGGGAAATTAGGAATAGGGAAGGGACCATTAGCACCCCTGGCACGTGGCATCAAGATCTGACAACTGCCTAGTCCACATCAGAAAATACACTGCTTGACTGGCTGGGTTTTCGTTTGAGATACTGATCTCTGTCATGCCCTTTTACCTGCTGTTGAATTCTATTCCAGTTATTCTACTTATTTTCATTTCTGTTACTGAGGCCCATGTACATAATAATTAGGAGGTGAAGAGTCCAGACCAAGCTGCTGAAAGGCCTGGAGAGTAAAGCTTATGAGGAAAGACTGAAAGAGCTGGGGCTCTTTAGTTTGAAGAAGAGGAGGCTGAGAGGAGACCTCATCACTCTCTACAACTACCTGAAAGGATGTTGTGGAGAGGTTGGTGCTGGTCTCTTCTCACAAGCAATTAGTGATGGAACAAGAGGGAAGGGGTTCAAGTTACAGCGGGGTAGGTTTAGACTTGGCATCAGGAAAAATGTTTTAACAGAAAGGGTGGTCAGGTACTGGAATGGGCTTCCTAGGGAGGTGGGTGACATGCCAGGATGTGTTTAAAGATCATTTGATTGAGGTGTTGAAGGATCTGCTTTAGGGGTGAACTTGTAAGGTAGGGTAGATGGTTGGACTCGGTGGTCCAAGGGATCTTTTCCAACCAGAGTGATTCTGTGAAACAACCTTGGATCTTTGTGACTGACACACTACTGCTGGATTCTGTTCCAGCATCCACATTTTAAAAGGCTGTTAAAAAGGATGAGTGTGAAACAAAGTGCTTCACAAAGTCTTCAGGAGTATGAACTCCTGAAGGACAAAAAGTAAGAAAAGTGATTTGTTTACAGGCTATAAACACATTCATACGAAACTGGTGAGATTTTAACTAGCTTTTTAATACAGTCTATTGCAGCAGAAACCCAGCTAATCCGAAGGAGGAAAACATCACTGTGCAGAGACAACAGAGCAAAGGGGGTCATCAGCTTTTGATCTCTGCCAATCAACCCAGAAAGCTTTCCAGAACTGGATGCTTTATGAACATTAATGAGATCACCCCTCAGTCTCCTTTTTTTCCAAGCTCAAGAGACCCAGCTCCCTCAGCCTTTCCTCATCAGGGAGACCCTCCCCCCTCTTCGTCATCTTTGTGCCTCTGTGCTGGACTCTCTCCAGCAGCTCTGTGTCCTTCTTGAACTGAAGGGCCCAGCACTGGGTACAAAATTCCAGATGTGGTCTCACCAGGGCAGAGTAGAACCTCTCTCGATCTACTAACCGCAGCCCTTCAATCCACCCCAGGATATGACTGACCTTCTTGGCCATAAAGGCCCATTGCTGCCTCATAGTCATCCTGCTGTCTTTCATTGCAGAGAAGTTACAGGCAGCTCAAGCAGAGCTCTTATAAACCTGAAAGACTACAGCATGAAGGAAGAAAATGTGATGATGAGTCTTTCTGATCTCCAATCTGGCTCCTTGGAAGGGAGATGGTGCAGGACTGTGTTCAGATAAAAGAAACACAAAAGACAAAATAAACCTTGGTGGTGCCAATCTACAGACCCAAATAAAACAACAGGATCTCCCAGCCTTGTGCAAGGAATGATGAATGAGCAACACTTGCATTCAAGTGTTTGCAGGGCGTGAACACCAGACAGGAGGTCGTCTCCAGTGATTCCCTGTAAAGCAGCCGCTGTAGTAAAAGTGGGAAGTCCCACAGCTTGCAGGGTTTAGTTAAGGATACGCAGCACGGAGCAGCCCTGAGGTGACAGGCACTTTGAGGAGGGTTAGAAGAGATATGGACAGAACCCATCACAGTAACTGGAACAACTTCTGCTGATTTTTATGGGCTTTGAACCAGGCCTTAGAAACCTCACTGGGTTGTTTCCACCTGCAATTTCTCCTTATAGTATATACAAACCCTCATCCCACGTAGACACACACACACAGAGGTGTAAATACTGGATGTTCCCTTAGATCTTGCAGACACTTCAGCTACCAAGCATGTGAGATACAGACAGAAATTAGCAACCCTGTACAGCTGGATGTTGCCTTCCTTACCCACAATATTGTCAACAGCTTGATCCTCTGTTGCACAGTGAAGAGGACTCAGACCATTGTCTTCCAGCTCCAGACAGTGGAAAACCATCCATCTCCTGCAGTTNCAGAGTACAGGGGCAGAATGACCTCCTTGCTCCTGCTGGCCACACCATTCCTGATGCAGGCCAGGATGCCATTGGCCCTCTAGAATACACACACACAGATCATTAGGGGTGGGAAGAGACCTCTAGAGGTCATCAAGTCCAACCCTCCTACTCGAGCAGTATCTTAAAACCTAGAACAGGTTACACAGAATCATATCAAGACGGGTCTTAAAAGCCTTCAGAGAAGGAGACTCCACAACCTCCCTGGGCAGCCTGTTCCAGTGCTCTAACCCTTAGAGTAAAGGAATGTTTTTTTCATATTGACATGGAACTTCTTGTGCTCCAGCTGACTCTCTCTCCTCTGAAGTTTCATAGAATCACTGAATCACAAAACATTAGGGATTGAAAGGGAACCTGAAAGATCATCCAGTCCAATTCCCACAACAGCAGGATCACCTAGATCAGGTAGCACAGGAACATGTCCAGGTGGGTTTTAAATGTTTCCAGAGAAGTAGACTTCACAACCCCACTGGGCAGTCCCTTTCAGTGCTCTGTTCCCCTCATTGAGAAGAAGTTTTTCTCATATTGATGTGGAACCTCCTGTGTTCCAGTTCAAGAGACCCAGATTCCTTAGCCTTTCCTCATAAAGGCTGCCTTCATCAACTTCATGGCTCTGGGCTGGACTCTCTTCAGCAGATCTGTGTCCTTCTGGAACTGAGGGGCCCAAAACAGGACACAATATTCCAAATGTAGTCTCATCAGGGCAGAGTAGAGGGGGAGGAGAACCTCTCTTGATCTGTTGACCACTTCCCTTCTGATCCACCCTCGGATGCCACCCCAGGATGCCATTGGCCTTCTAGGCCACAAGGGCCCATTGCTGCCTCCTGGTCATCCTGCTGTACACCAGGACTCTTTCCCAAAATACGGAGCTCATCAGAAAGCCTGTTGCTACGGATGTGTAGGAATTTTGCCCAACAGGCTGGTGATTTTGTTGTTTGGCGGACACGGCCCTGAGTTCTGTAGGTGGACTAGGGAGGTACAGGGGAGTAGAGGTAGGAAGTAAGAGGCTGTGTCTCTGTGCAGACACACACCATGCAAAGCAATTCTTATCAGGCAAAGACCCCCACGGCTCCTTCTTCCCAGCATAGCTGGAGCTGGGAATGGTTCCCTTCTATTTTTTCTGAAGCTTTCCTTCCTTCAGCAGTTTCACAGCAGGAGCTCAGGACACTGGGATTCGTCCACAGCAAGGCCTGGGGTTGAACTTGCAAAGCGATGCAAACCTATTGCTCCATTTCTTTTATATAATGACCGGGGCTCTCTTATAAGGAAGTTCGCCCAGCACTCTGAGCCAGCAGGTCCAGCAGGTCTTTTGGGGATTACAAAAGACAAACTCAAAACCAAGAATGAACAAGCAGTCATTCTTACAGACAGTAGGTACCCACATCTTGCTCCAGACCAGACACTGAGCAAATCTTCTCACCTATTTTAGGAGGGGATAGCAGGACTGCAGCCACCTCACTAAATGTGGGCTTCTGCAACAGGTAGGTATCTCCATCCAAGCTCATGGTGGAACTCTTGTGGTGACTGAGTCAATATAGCCCCAGGCAATTCTATTCTCTAATTCTACTTACCCTGCAGGTTCAGTTCGTACTGAGAGCCCCTACACTGACAGAGGTACAAGTACTGCAGATGCATCATGTCAGCTAGAGAGGATCCCATCTCCAGTGTCCTGTCTCTCAAGAAATTGAGAGCTGATGTGTAAGTCAGTGCTGGATGGTGCTGATCCACAGCCGAATACTTGGTTGCTGCCAGTTGTTGTAGGACACTGCAGATCAAAGGAAGTGAAAGTTTCCTTCCAGGGTTCACTGCCTCCCATGATCACACCTCGAGTCTGATTCAGCTTCCAGGGAACAAGCTCTTGGGCCTCCTGCCCAGGTATCTGTGTGGTTGCAATGACAAATTCACACTTTTCTGCTCGAGAAGAATCAGATAGGCAACACAAGATCACAGCACACGTTTTCCAAGCAGGTATCTGCTGAAGACCTCCTGGGATGTTGTGGCTTGCCAGAGAAAACTCGGAAACTGTTGGCAGCTGATTTCCAAATCAGCAGCTGGTTGTAGGTATTAGGTTCTGTGAGCTGTGAGAATACAGCTGAAGGAAACTACAGAGCTTTCTGTGGCCCCTGGACAAGGACTCATCTTGAAAGGTTTCTTGAATCCAAAGAAGTTGCTGTGATTTGAGAAGTAGCTTGTGATGCCAGAGCTTTAGCAGGCAGCGCTGCAGGATGCTAATCTGTAATATCTGGCAGTGCAAGGCCTGGGGAATCCTTAAGGCTGCACAGGAAGGCTGTGGATGTCCCCTTCCTGGAAGTGTTGGATGTTCTTCCGGACCCGTGGCTGCTGCTTGGAAGAACAAGGCTCCTGTCAATGTCTCATGTCAGATCTGCTAGTTTGTTTGGGGCACCTCACACGTCTAGTTTTGAATAACGGTTCTGTCCCAGACGTGGGACTTTTTACAAGGGTTCTTAGTGATAGGACAAGGGGAAATGGTTTCAAGCTAAAAGAAAGTAGATTTAGATTAGATATTGGGAAGAAATTCCTCACTATGAAGTTGCAGATGCCCCTCCTGGCTATGTTCAAGACCAGATTGGATGGGGCTCTGGGCAACTTGGTCTGGTGACAGGTGTTCTTCCCATGGCAGAGGGGTTGGAACCAGATGATCTTTAAGATCTCTTCCAGCCTAAACCATTCCATAATTAATAAGCCAGACTTTTAAAATTTGGTTATATTCCCTTACAATTGGTCTGTAAAATGACACATTTCAGAATTTTTAATTGTCGGATTTCACGTCTCCTTTTTCTTTGGTGTGTTGGTGAGTACCAGAGTGATAGTGGTCTGACACACACTGTATCTGGCCAGAAGTTTTGGAGCAGTGTGACTCAGTCTTCTCTGTCTAAGACTGTAGCTATGGCTTGATTTATTTGCCTTGTGGTCTCAGACGTTTAGGACAGAAACACAGAATCACTCTGGTTGGAGAAGACCCCTGGGACCATCAAGTCCAACCATCCTTACAAGTTCACCCCTAAAACATATTCCTCAACACCTCATCCAAAAGATCTTTAAACACGTCCATGGATGGTGATTCATCCACCTCCCTAGGAAGCCCATTCCAGTACCTGACCACCCTTTCGGTGAAAAAATTATTTCTAATATCCAGTCTAAACCTACCCTGTTGTAACTTGAACCCCTTCCCTCTTGTTCCATCACTAATTGCCCGTGAGAAGAGAGCAGCATCAACCTCTCCACAACGTCCTTTCAGATAGTTGTAGAGAGTGATGAGGTCTCCTCTCAGCCTCCTCTTCGTCAAACTAAAGAGCCCCAGCTCTTTCAGTCTTTCCTCATAAGATTTATTCTCCAGGCCCTTCACCAGCCTAGTTGCCCTCCTCTGCACCTACTCCAGTGCCTTCACATTTCTCTTGTATTGAGGTGCCCAAAACTGGACACAGTACCCAAGAAAACCCCCCTGTATATGTTCCTGTGTGACTTGGTCTAGGTGATCCTGCTGTGTCAGGGGGATTGGACTAGCTGATCTTTCGAGGTCCCTTCCAATCCCTAATGATTCTATGATTCTATGTAGCCTCACCAGTGCCAAACACAGGGGGATGATACCTTCCATACTCCTGCTGGTGTATGGTTCAATCAATAAGTTTGCTGACATGAGCAGGGGAAATTCTTTTTCCCTGTAAATGGGCTCTTCCATACTTGCATGATGGCAACAGCAGCACTGTAGGAAATCAATTATAGTCTTACGAGATCTGTCTAATTATAGGTAATGACTATAATGCAATTACACACTAGAGACACTACAGGCTGCCAAAACAACTAACAAGTACCATGTGCCATGAACTGCCCCAGACTGAATGCACGTGTTGCTTAGGACACTGATAACCTGCAGGAAATATAAAAGCCATGTCCAGTAGAAGTAGACCTGATCGTTAACCAACATTGTTCAAGTGCCAATAAGTCATTCCCCACTTTCATCATCTTTTCCTCTCAGTTCTATGTAGAAACTCCTGCCTGTGGGCTCAATTCACATTGCCTCTTGGGCAATTCATATTGCCTCCCTGGGCAGCCTGTTCCAGTGCTCTGTCACCCTCACCGTGAAGAAGTTCCTTCTCACATTTATGTAGAACCTCCTATGTTCCAGCTCACAACCATTTTCCCTCATTTTGTCACTAGATGACATTGAGAAGAGCCTGGCTTCATCCTCCTGACACCCACCCTTCACATATTTATAGACATCAATGAGGTCACCCCTCAGTCTCCTCTTCTCCAAGATAAAGGGACCCAGCTCCCTCAGCCTCTCCTCATAAGGGAGGTGCTCCCCTTCCTTCATCATCCTCTTTGTCCTACGCTGGACTCCCTCCAGCAGCTCCACATCCCTCTTGAACTGAGGGGCACAGAACTGGTCACAATACTCCAGATATGGTCTCACCAGTGCAGAGCAGAGGGAAGAAGAACCTCTCTTGATCTGCTAACCACCCCCCTTCTGAGGATTGTGAAGTTAACTGCAGCAGATGCAGAAGGCGCAGCTTTACTGGATCTCCTGTATGGAGGTCCATGAGGAATTGTCAGAAATCACACCTTTTTGCAGTGCTACAACTTGCCGGATTCACTGGTTTTCTCTGGAGCTGCTGTTAGAGGGGTGACAGCCAAGGAAACTGGAATTCCAAGATAACCAGGTGGACTTGAACAGAGTGATGCAGGGTCACTTTATGTCTGCCAGCCACAGCACAGCACCCAGATCTCCAGCCAAACTAGCATCAATTCTGGAAGAAGGTGGGAGTATCATGGTGGGGAAGAAGGTGAAGGGTGGAGAAGAAGGTTGAAAAGTCCTTTTTATTAAGCCAGAATGTTGGAATATTTTGAATTCCCATCCTATCATGTAAGTGAAAGGCTCTCAGAGTGAACATTTTTCTAGGTAAATAAGTGTTTTATCAGAAGTCTAGCTTAAGGAAACTTAAACTAAGAAACTTTGTTAGGTCAGCTTGACAGCAGATATTCAAGCCTTCAGAGATTTTAATGCTAATCATTTCAGGCTATTCTTGCCTCTGTTGGTAACTAGTTTGGCTTCTTGTGAGGCTGACAAGAAGCCAAAGTTGTGTCACTGTGGTTTCTACACCTGCCTGCACAGTGGCAGTAAGGTCTGGGATGTGATGAGGTTTCTGTGACATAGAATCATAGAATCATTAGGGATTGGAAGGGATCTTGAAAGATCATCTAGTCCAATTCCCCTGACACAGCAGGATCACCTAGACCAAGTCACACAGGAACACATCCAGGCAGGTCTTAAACGTCTCCAGAGAAGGAGACTCCACAACCTCCCAGGGCTGCCATTTCAGGTGCTTTCAGTGGTGATCGGCCTGACCCTTGTACACTCAGAGAGGTTGCAGAGCTATTTGATCAGGAAACGTCTCAGGATTATGCAGTGTGCATGGCACTGAGAAACATGTTTCTATCTTTATTTCCAAGCTGTGACTCTCCTTGGATAAGTGTTTCCAGCCACAGCTGGAACCTGTTGAGCCCTTCTCAAGGGACTTTAATCCTGGTGGGTAAGGACAGCGAGCCTGTGCAACCACAGAATCACAGAACATTAGTGATTGGAAAGGACCTTGAAAGATCATCTACCCCAATACCCCCACCACAGCAGTATCACCTAGATCAGGTCACACAGGATGTCTTAGTACAAGTGATCCTTCCCTTCAGCTCACAGTCCTTTGAGAGGAATAAGATTGTGAGAAAGTTCAGTCCGGATGAATTAAAGGCTATGCAGAGAGCCAAAGAAGTGGTGGGAATGTGGGTCTGTTTGTGGACACAAGATGGGAGTAGGTGATGTGTTTGTTTAACATGATGTCTGGAAAGTCCCAGTAGAAACACCTTAAATTACTGCAGCTCTGCAGCTCTTCCTTCTTCGGCTGCTGACTGACATTGTGGAACCTGAAGCCAATGTGTACTGGAGGCTAGTGGTTGTTGCCAGAGCTAACATCTGTCCTATGCAGGTAAACTAGGTAGAACAGACTTCAAGGGAAAGGATTTGTGTAGGGCTCCCTCATCTCTTTGAAGCCACTGTCTGGAGAGGTTTTCTCAGCTCTGCTAGTGCCTGGCAATGAGTCTTGGGTTTCTGACAGCTTCTTTCCTCCTACACTTAAAATAGTTTTATGGAGAAAGATGAACACACTCTATTCATGCAGAGACAAAAGCTTAATTAAAATTGTAACCTAATCAAGACATAATTAAGTTATTAATAGTCCAGTTACAGTAATGCTAACACTTATAATCCAGATTAACATAGAAAATCCTTCTTAATAGTAATTGTTTTAAAACTGTTATGAAAGAAAACTTACTAGTGTCTAATCCTGTTCTCCAATTCCATTCTTACTCCTCTAATGTCCCTTTGAATCTTGTTGGTGGCACTGCCCTTGTCAAGCAGAAAAGCTGTGGGCTGTCTCTGTGAGTCATCAGTGTACTGAGTTGTTCACGGGGAGAAGCATTGTGCTTCCAAGTTTTCTTCTCAGCCCTGCAGTCTGCTTGAGAGTAGTTCTGTGGGTTTTCTCATCACAGTTTTTTTCCTTTGTGGTGGTTCTCAAGTGAAATTTGAAAGCCACACAACAGCCATCCCGCCCACGGTTAACACAAATGGCTATTTACTGCTATGCAGTGACTACTAACATCTGCTGTTTTGCCACACATGGTATTACAGACAGAAAACTAGAACAGGTTATGCAGAAGTCCCTTGATCGTTCACAGTTGTTAAAGTAAACTCACCTCAGATAAGGCCAAGATAAGCCTAGAGACATCCTAAGATGCCAAAGTCAATCTCTCACTAAGAATTTCAAAAAGTGTTTACTGGGCTACTTCAGAAGGTTGACAGATCTTAAACACTGTTTTATCCTGTTGTTGTGAAAGGAGGTCGCCAGGCACAAGAAACCATCACGTGTAACTACCACAGGATCTAAACCCACATGGACTTAGAGAGTAATTTTCTGTGTCGTATTGAGAATGTTTTGAGCACAGGGTGGGGATGCATAACCTTGCTTCACTTGGGTACGTTGTCAGAACCACACCTTCAGAACCTCTTGCTTGTTGATCTAGGTGACCCTGCTGTGGCAGAGGGACTGGACTAGAAGATCTTTTCTTCCAATCCCTAATGTCTTGTGATTCTGTGATTCTGTGACCTTGTTGTGGTGAGTGCATGAGACCTACAGTCACAAATGGTCACATTAGTGTTGCTTCAGCAAGTCCACCATAGCGGTGTGTCATCAGTGGTGGAGTCATCAGCGGTGCCACTCATGACTTGCACATCATTGCTAGTTTCCTCAGGCAAAAGCCCCACCACTACAGGGCTGTACTGAGAATTGGTGGGATGATTTTTTTGTCCCAGGTACAAGGAACCTTTGACCATTCCTCTTATCATGAGTTTGGTTTGTTGAGGTTGTACCATCTTGGGGACAAGGCCTGTATTTTCTCTGTTTCTTCTTTCTCTGATCTAGAATTGTGACTATATCTTCAGCCTTTAGACCCCAGAGATCTCTGAGACGTTTCTCAACAAACTTCTGCAAAAGGTTTTGTGATGAGCAGTGATGGCAAGCTTCCCCCTGGAGGCAATGAGCAAACACTCAAGATTGTTTTCAATCCCAGAAAGAGATTTTTCCCTCTTCATTAACAGGAACAGACACAAAGAAAGTCTTCTTTGTGCCTTTCATCATCCTTGTCTACAGGCAGGGTCCACTGCAACAGATGGTTCAGCTCAGAGATGCTGGGGATGTCTGAGCAGGTCCATGTGCCCTTGCTTGTTGCCAGGATCCCAGTTCTTCTGTCCCAAGGACAGGGCAGATGCTCCTCCTACACCTGAGCAATTGGTTGGAGGCAGGAGCACTGCTGCCACCTCTTGGAGTCTGCCGTAACGGATGAGCCTGGCATAGGAACCATCGCTGTGGAAGAGCACTGGAAGAGGCCAGTGTGTGGGAAGGATGAGGTGGTGTTCATGCCTTTCCTCTAGTCATATGTGCTCTGGTGAAAGCCAAACATGTACGTGGTTTGGCTTCGCTGATCCCACATCTTACCTGGCCTCATCAAGACTCTCAGCCATCCCAGGGTCCAGACCAACAGCTGAGTTCCAAACAGCATTTTTTCAAGTCAGATTTTGGAGGGTGTATGGTGTGGGTCCCTCCAGTTTTCAGGGGAGCTGCAGGAATGCAATGGATGTCCCCTTTCTGAAGCTTTACTGCCCCTAAGATGCTATTGAAATCCTTCACAGCTGTAACAACACCGTAAATTCTGTGATAAATGGGGGGGAAGGAAAACCAAGTTGATTTAAAGTCACGCTGAGACTTTACCTTCTGTCTGCATAAGTAACACAATTATTTCTCTTCCTGTCCCTTGCTGTTGTGGTGCTGTCTAGGAATGCATTAAGCAACAGCTGTTGTATCTTTAGTTCTCCTCCTGCTCATGGGGGGAAACATGTGGGAGTAGAGTGTTTTGTTTGAAATCCTCCCTACTCAGTTGCTCCCTTGTGTTTGCACAGAAACACTCATGTTCACATTCAGTAAGCTCTCTTTTATGCTTGTGAAGGTACACCAGAAGGTAGAGAGGTCTATGATGGTGTTTAGCTCTTGGGAAGTTTTGCTTCACAACCTGTAGCTAACTCCCACCCAAAATCTTCCACCTGACAGAGGTGTAGAGTTCAAAGAAGCCCAAGGCGTCACACTGTCAAAGGAAGCCTTGACCCTGAAGCCTTGGGACCTCTGCTACCAAGACCTTTGAAAACAGAGAGTGAAGGCAATTTGTTGTTCTCAAGGAACATGCTACTAGCTGATGCAGTACTTAGAGCAGCCCAGGCTTCAGAGGGAGCCTACTTTGATTAAGCCTGACCGTGCCCACCTAAGCATTGAGCTGTTTTGGGAGTAATGACTGCGAGTGAGGAAGGGAAAACTCATTCCCTCTCTGACACATCACTTGACCCCAGTGGGAACAGCAGCAAATGTTAGAGCCAGTTTCTGGACTGGCAGAACAGATGTCAGATTTGGAAGCAAGGACTCTGGATCTATGAGGAGTGCAAGTGGCTTTCTTGATGCTCAAGTAAATGCTTGGTTCTTTGTCATCTGTTCAGGAACAGAAGATGATGGTTCATTGCAATATGTAGCAGCTGGTGATGGAGTCTGACAACACTAAGACTTACAAAACCACCTTGTGTTGTTCCTGAAGGCAGTTAGTGATGCACAGAAGCACGTCCAATAGGAAAGAGGAACTATCCAGAATAATCTCTCCTGGTCACCAGGAGGAGTGTCTGGCAGACACAGGGCAGATTCAGGAGCTGTTTTCCACATCTCTCTCTAGTACTCTCTGTACTGTGTGTTCTGTCATGGCCACCAGAGGAGATGGCTGATATTGTCCATTCCAGTCACCACCATCTATGAAGGTTGTGAAGATGTCCATCCCGACCAGAGCAGTATCATGAGCTCAGGAACATCTCATGCCATCCAGTACTGGCCTGTGAACATGCGTAAGGGTGATACTAATTTAGAGGAAATACTGGTGAACAGGGAGTACGGGATCTGAATTTCACTGGGACAAAATAGGATTGAGGCTGGGCAACAAGGGATCTGTGTTAGGTTATGAGTCATGTCTACATGGCACTAAGATGGGCTGGACAGGGGCAGAGGAGGAACTGCTACTTCTGAGAGTCTAGGAATGAAATCATGAGTCACAGAATCACAGAACATTAGGGACTGGAAGGAACCCAGTCCCTAATGATCGAAAGATCATCTAGTCCAATCCCCCTGCCAGAGCAGGAGTGCTACAGGGAACAATCCCACAAGGTGTGCCTTCCCTAGTCATAAACAAAAGCTAGTGCAAACACAAAGTAAGGTGAAGGGTGCTGGTCCTCAGCTGTGCAAGTCTTGGAGCTGAAGATGATTACATGTAATTACATCTTCAGGTGGCCACCCTGATCATCCTGGGACAAACTCTACCTGGTTAGCAAAGTGTTAATGAGCTGAAAACAACAGGAGGGGCAATGTTACCACTTAAGTTAAACAGGCAAAAAAGAGACAAATTGACCTGGGGAAACCAATTTTAACCACACGTTGCCATAGGTCTCCCCAGTGACAGACCCTCAGCCGAGGAACTGTGGTCCCACCAGCCACCCAAAAGCCCCCCCAAACATGCTTCCTTGACAAGATATATTGGTTGAGACAATGTTGGGTTCTGCCTGGAGTGGAGTAGAAGGCTTGTTCCTGGTTTCCTTAAACATCTTATAGGCACTATTTGAGGTCCTATCCCTTTAACCAGACCCCAGCCCAGATCAAACCACAACATCATGACATGCTTGGTGTTATGAGTGTCCAAAGCTGATCTGAGCTGGTTTCAGTAAGAGCTAATACCTGGCTGGAGCCTGGAGACCACAAGTGGTCACAGAATCATAGAATTGTTTAGTTTGGAAAAGTCCCTTGGGATCATCGAGTCCAACAATCACTCTTACTATACAAGTTCATCTCTAAACCAGATCCCCCAAAACTACTTCTAAGCATCTTTTAAACTCTTCCAGGGATGGTGACTCAACCAGCACCCTGCATCACTTTATGGCATCACACAGCAGCGACTTCAAAGGGCTGCGAGAGGCTAGTCAGATGCGAACAAATTGGGATCTTCCTCCAAGATCACTGCAGCAAGACACATTCCCTAGGCTGCAGTGTGGCTTTTCTAGTGTGCTAACACGCAGAACTCACGGGGTGTCCACTTACCTCTGTGCAGCAAATCAAGCACCTCGTTCTAGATCCTCTTTGCTACAACTCACAACAAAGGCTGTAATAACTAGGCTCTGCCTGGCTGTGCCAGACCCATGCAAACGCATTGGGATAGCTCAGTCCTTGATCCAGGGAGCCTGTTACAACCAGCTGGAAAATGGTCATATGGAGACAGAGGCAGATCCTCTGTCCAGATGTGGATTTTCAGTCATATAATCATAGAATCGTTAGGGATTGGAAGGGACCTCGAAAGAGCTACTGGAGAGGGTCCAGCGTAGGGCAACGAAGATGATGAAGGAGGTGGAGCACCTCCCTTACGAGGAGAGGCTGAGGGAGCTGGGTCTCTTTAGCTTGGAGAAGAGGGAACTGGGGGGTGACCTCATTAATGTCTATAAATATTTGAGGGGTGGGTGTCGGGAAGATGGAGCTGGGCTCTTCTCAGCCATGTAGTGATAGGACAAGGGGCAATGGTTGTAAGCTGGAACACAGAAGGTTCCACATCAACCTGAGAAGGAACTTCTTCACGGTGAGGGTGACGGAGCACTGGAACAGGCTGCCCACGGTGGTTGTGGAGTCTCCTTCACTGCAGATGTTCAAGACCCGCCTGGATTTGTTCTGGTGTGACTTGGTCTAGGTGATCCTGCAGTTGCAGGGGAATTGGACTAGACAATCTTTTGAGGTCCCTTCCAATCCGTAATGATTCTATGGTTCCATGATTCCTGGGCAACCCATTCCAAGCTCTCACACTCTCATGGTCAAGAACTTCCTCATCACATCCACTCTAAATCTACCCATCTCCAGCTTTGCTCCATTGCCCCTAGTCCTGTCACTACCTGACAACTTAAAAAGCCCCTTCCCAGCCTTTTTGTGGGCTCCCCCTCACATACTGGAAGGCCACAGTAAGGTTACCCCGTAGCCTCCTCTTCTCCAGACTCAACAGCTCCAACTCTCTCAGTCTGGCCTCATAGGAGAGGTGCTCCAGCCCTCTGATCATCCTTGTGGCCCTCCTCTGCACTCGCTCCAGCATGTCCACATCCCTCTTGTAATAAGGGCTTCAGAACTGGATGCAGGGCTCCAGAATTGGACGCAGTGCTCCAGGTGGAGTCTCACCAGGGCAGAGGGGGAGAATCACCTCCCTCAACCTGCTGGCCACATTTCTCCTGATGCAGCCCAGGATCCAGTTTGCCTTCCGGGCCACAAGTGCACACTGCCGGCTCATGTTGAGCTTTTCATCCACAAGCACCCCCAAGTCCCTCTCCTCAGAGCTACTCTCCAGCCAGTCACTGCCCAGCCTGTACTTGTGCTCAGACAACCAGCCTTCTTTACAACAGAGGAGAGGACAAAGGGTGCATTTGCTCCTCGGGCAGGTGTTCCCTCAGCTGCAGTGACCGCACTCTCACCGCTCTGTGTCTGCCAACACGTGTACTTTGCGTGTTTCTTTCTGTGACTTAAATGCAAACTACGCGTGAAATCTGCACAAACAGCACCACGGTGCTTCACAGTTAAACTTGTGTAGGTGTTTGCTAGCGCCAGCAGACCGGTTCTGCCTCACGGATGTCAAGGCAATCTTTGCAGCTGACTTGTGTATGTGAAATCTTGCCCCCATCTTTGCCTCTGGACATGCTCTTGATTTCCCGGTCGGTGTCAGATGTACATGACGCAGGTCCAGGGCTGGGAGGCTGTCATGGGATAAGGCTAACAAGGTGTGATCTGATTAATAGCAAAGCATGGATGGTCAGGGTGAGTGAGTGGCCAAGTCCCCACGGCACAAGGATTAGGGTTAGACGGGGTGGCATTTACCTTGCCCATGTTCATATTTTAATAGTAAACCCACTGTCACACCATCATTTATGGCCACCCAGAAGCTGCACGGTAAATAAATTGAGTATGAAGGCACACCAATGACAAACACCCTTCTGTGCTGTCGTGAAGAGGGTCCTGAGGCCAAAAGCTGGGCCAGAAGCTGGTTTTCTCTGTTCTGTTGTCCACAAGACCCTGTGTGCTGATGGAGGGCTCCTCCACTTTTGTGAGGTGTTGCTGCATGCCATGTGGGAGAACAGACCTGCCCCGCTGCTTAGTGCTCTAGCACTAGGTGCTCTGGAGGGTGGGCTCTGTCCTGGATCTACCAAGAGCAAGCTGCAATGGTGGACAGAGCTCTGAGGGGCAGCATAAGATGCATCACATGGCCTGACCTGTGCCACTCAAAGTGCAACACTGATGGAAGACTCAGGCAGCACCTCTCCCTGTTGATCCTTCCCACACATCCTCCTGTGAAACCCAAAGCAGAAGCAGTCTGCTTTGACCTACAGCTCCCAGCACAGAGCAGAGTCTGAGATCCACCATGAGTGGCCCTATGTTTCCACCTCTTGCACTTCTGCTGCACAGAAGGTATCAAAATGAGTCTAGGAAACTCCTACCCTCCAGTCTTTCCTCAGACAATCCCCTTTGGATCCCCTTGTTTGGTCTCAGACTCCTCTATTTCCTTTTTGCTCCTGCCCATTATTTCAAGTGATTGAAACAGAAGCTGAGCCAAAAGCCGTCCTGCTGTAGACATCCTTGCCAAAGCGAGGACAGCCCCAGGCAGACAGAGCTCAAAGCAGAGACACATCCTGCAGTAAAGGAGGGGTAATGGATGACACCAGTTCTGTAGGATCTCCGCAGTCAGCTTCTACCTGGGAGTGAAGGCACCATCTCTGATTTACAAGCCCTCCAGGACCTGACAGAAAGACTCCAGTCTTGATTTGCAGGTCTCCAGCTTTCAAGTTGTGCAGGTCCTAAATGTTGGGGAGCTCAGGTACTCTTTTGCAGCTCCCGAAGGAATGGGGCATATAAAAACTTGCTGGGTCAGTCACACATGGTGTCACTCCTTAGTGTCAGGCTACCCCACAACCATCTGGCAAGTTGGCTGTAGTGAAGCTGTGCAGGCAAGAGGCAAAAGACTTTCCAAAGAGTCTTTATTTGTTCTCCAGTGATGACCTGGAAGAGAAGTTTCCTACAATATGTTTTGTTAAAGAGAAGGAAGGTATAAGGAGGGATTGGGCTGGAGTCGTGCAGATAACTATAATGCAAGAAAGTGGCCCATTCAATCACTTGTGGAAAACACGAAATGATGCTGCACAAATGCCAGGTAGGGACTATGACAGCCAGTTTGGTGGCCCTTTCTGTGCACAGCCACTGCCTGATGCTGCAGTGACTCATTCACGAGGCATTTTCCCAGATCTGATAATGTACTGGACTCTAAACAATTCTCCTATCTATGCAGCAGGTTCTCTTCCTTCTCAAACATACTTCATGCACATTTGTGCATAACAAAACACTGCTGCATGTGTGGCTGCTGATTCCAGATCTCTATCCACTGTTTCCATCCTGCACTTACGTTCGCCTCAGCTTACGATTCTATCAGGTGCTGAAAGCTGAGCAGGACTGATCCAGCAGGACCAGTCAGTGCTTGAAAAGGAAACCTCTGATTAAAGCTGAGTCCTTCAGCGAGTGGTGACAGCATCTGGGGAGGGACACAATCCTTCTAGACAGATGGCTGGCTGGGTGGGACACTGAGCACCACGTTTGTATAAATACCACGGGTGATCCATGTCAGTCCCCGGCCAACACTGCAGGGCTCCTCCACAGGATTTGTGGTTTTTCTTCCAGCAGGCAGGGAGAAGTTCATGGGCATCAGGAGAGCTTTCAGCAAAGGATGTATCTTCATTCCAAGAGGTTGAGTTACCTAACATAGACAGAATACTTCAGACTTTGAACCCCGGTTTACAGATTAGGGTCAGTCTGCTGAGAACTTAAATGTGATCAAGATTTATCAGCCTCGGTTTCTTGTGTTGATTGATCTTGTAATCCTGTTAGCAAGTGTGAATCAGTAAATGCAAATGATGAACGTGTTTCTTTCCTTGGTGCTGACAGCCTAGAACAAAACACACTTTTGTCACTGCTGGCTCCTGTCTTGCCCTGTGCAGATGCTATTGCCTATAGGTGTCTGATGGGTTATTTTAGTGGCGCTGCCAAACAAGTCAAGAGTCAAAAAAACATAGCTAATTGTACAATGAACCAGAACAACAATAAAACAGAACTTATCCGAAACTCTTATAAAACTAGATGCTTTGATAGCCAATATTCTGTCCAAGAACGCCACTGTGAAGCTGGGCATCTCTTTTTCATCATATCACCCTGCATCTACGTACAACAAACATGCTGTATCCCACAAAACTGTTGGTCCTAAGACTTCTCCTATTATTCTAAGGTGGTGCAACTGTGGGTTTAAAACAGGTCTTGCGAGTTCAGAGTATTTAGTTTACATTCTAAACTCTAGGCACAGGCAGCACAAGGGAATGGATGACTGGATGAGCGTGGCAAACACCATGGCACTTGCAAGGGAATGACGCTCCTCCAAGATGTGCTTTTCCATGAGCAGAGAGCAAAGGAAGAAGCAGCAGAGGTTTGCAATGCTCCCATGGCTCTGGCAATGCTTTTTCTCCTCCCAGCCCTTGCTGACACAGCTGTGTGTCCAAAGTGTGGTGCCACATCCAACACCACCTTGTCATGGAGGAGAAGGCTCAGAAGGGGACACGGTGCCTGCACAGGGGAGGAGGCAGGAAAGTGGTTTGCAGGCTTTCCACTGTTAGCTCATTTTCACCCATGAAGCAATGTACAAACAGAAGGACTAGTGGGAATGGAGCAAAGCTGGAGGTGGGTAGATTTAGACTTGATGTGAGGAGGAAGTTCTTGACCATGAGAGTGGTGAGAGCCTGGAATGGGTTGCCCAGGGAGGTGGTTGGGGCCCCATCCCTGGAGGTGTATAAGGCCGAGCTGGATGAGGCTCTGGCCAGCCTGGTCTAGGGTGGGGTGTCCCTGCCTATGGCAGGAGAGCTGGAACTGGATGATCCTATGGTCCCTTCCAACACTGGCTGATTCTGTGATTCTATAACTTCTTCCCAGTGAGGTTGACGGAGCACTGGAGGGGGCTGCCCAGGGCGGGGGTTTGGAGTCTCCTTCTCTGGAGATGTTTAAAACCTGCCTGGACTTGGTCTAGGTGATCCTGCTGTGGCAGGGGGATTGGACTGGATGATCTTTTGAGGTCCCTTCCAATCCCTAATGTTCTGTGATTCTGTGAAATAAGAGATGAACAAGAAAAAAATCAGTAAGTTACTACCCTGAAGCAGGACATAGTTGTTCCCCATAAAGAGTTTTCAAGTGCTTTTTGCGTCTAGGTTGCCTTTAAATGATGTATATGATGTAGCTTCCTCCAGCTCCCCAGTGCAGTAGACATTCCTCTTCTAAGCTTTCACTGTGTCAAAATTACCACTGAACTGCTGCACTGCTGTAGGAGTTACCGTGAGTACTCCGGTGAGCTGAGGGAGCCTCTCTGCTTCCTTGTTGCTTGTGCAAAGGATGCTCCTACTTGCTCTTCTGACCACAGTCAGCAAGCCAGTGGTGCCTCCTGGAGGAGTATCAAAGGAATCATAAAATCATTAGGGATTGGAAGGGACCCTGAAAGATCATCTAGTCCAATCCCCCAGCCACAGCAGGATCACTTCAATGGAGAAGTTATGGAATCAGAATCACTCAGGGTTGGAAGGGACCATCTGATCATCCAGTTCCAACCCCACCACCAGGTTGGGACAACCCACCCTAGACCAGGCTGGCCAGAGCCCCATCCAGCCTGGCCAGGAGTGCGCAAACAGAAGATATTTATTTCCCCAGGGTTACTTAACAGTCTCCAACAACTCACATTGTGGGGACCACTGGTGATAAAGGGGTGTGTCTATGTTTAATAGCTGTTGGTGGATTTTTACCTCCGTGAATTTGTGTAGCTGTTATCACAAACCTCTATAGCACTCGAGCATCCTGTGTCCGGGACCCTCAGAGAATCACTGCATACCCCAGTGCATGAAAACCAGATTGAGCTCATCATGAGGGTGATCATTCAGAGCCATGTGAGCAAAGCAGTGTGTTTCCCAGCAGATCCTGTCAACCAGACTGGCTGTCCCTGAAGGTGGGAACTCCATCCAGGTTGGGAGTACCAGCACTGCCAGTAAGGACTGGTCTGTGGTCCCCTGTGCTTAGGGACATATACAGCGTGCAGTTGCTCTGCTTAGTGTGACCCTGTTTGGGAAGCTGCCACTTCTGTCATGCAGGGCTTCTGCTTGGAAATCACAAGGAAAACTAAGTGTTCAGGTGACACTAACAGATTTGCAGGTTCTGTGGGTTCATCTGGATCTGTGGTTTTTCCTGATAGAACCAATAGGACGGAAATGACCAGAGGATCACCCAGATCCACCACACCTAATCCCTCTTCCTTGTCTTCCTAAACAGCACAAGATGCCAAAGGAGCTGAAGAGTCATGAGAGTGGTGAAGTCTGGCTGATGCTGCAGCAAGCCTCTTCCCCCACAAAAATGCCTGTGGGGCTCCTTTGGGCTTCAGGAGAGGATTTGCTTTCATCTGCAAGGAATCCGTGGCATCTCCTCCTCTCTGTGATAGCAGGAGCTTATCAAAGGTTTCCTTTGGATGCCTTCACGTCCACACCAGTGGCAGCTCTCTGGGCTGGGGTGGGTTGTCTCTGAGAAAGCTGACCCAGCTGCCTACATCCAGGCCTTTCCCTCACCTGTGGCAAAAGCAAGGTCAATCCCCATGTGGCAGGTATCGCTTACCACTGGTGTGTCATGCCAGCCACTGGATGGTCTTTGGATGCTCCGTGGCAGATGTGGTACAGGAGAACATGGTCCTGTGGCCGAACAGCTGTAGTGAGGGTAACTCACCAATCCTGCATGTGAACAATGGTTAGTTGTCTCCTCATCCCACAGAATACCTGTATCTCACATAGCAGTGAAGGTGGTGTGCCTAAGAGTTTAGCATCATCTCTTGAAGGTTTTACCACAGTAGCTTATGGGAGTGACATGTATACAGAATCACAGAATCACTCTGGCTGGGAAAGACCCCTGGGACCATTGAGTCCAACCACCTACCCTACCTTACAATTTCAGCCCTAAACCAGATGCCTTAACACCTCATCCAAACGATTTTTAAACACATCCAGGGATGGCGACTCAACCACCTCCCTGGGAAGCCCATTCCAGTACCTGACCACCCTTTCGGTGAAAAAATTATTTCTAATATCCAGTCTAAACCTACCCTGTTGTAACTTGAACCCCTTCCCTCTTGTTCCATCACTAATTGCTCGTGAGAAGAGAGCAGCATCAACCTCTCCACAACGTCCTTTCAGATAGTTGTAGAGAGTGATGAGGTCTCCTCTCAGCCTCCTCTTCGTCAAACTAAAGAGCCCCAGCTCTTTCAGTCTTTCCTCNTTGGCCCATTGCTCCAATCTATCCAAGTCTCTCTGAGGAGCCTCCCTACCCTCTGGCAGATGAACACTCCCACCCAACTTGATGTCGTCTGCAAACTTACTAATGACACACTCTGTGTCCTTATCAAGATCATCAATAAAGGTGTTAAACAGAGATGAATAAATGCATAAATGCAGCCCAGCCTTAAACATGTGGTGGCTGTGAAGGAGGACTCTGTCGGCTTTCAGGTCAGCCTTGCTCCAGCAGCAACAAGAAGCAGCCATGGCTATGTCCCTTTATAGCCTCTGACACTGTTTAGCACAGTGTTCTCCTGGAGAAAGTGGCTGCCCATGGCTTGTTGGAGTGTTCTCTTCACTAGATAAAAAATTGCTGGATAACTGTCGTCACCACACGGGTTACCAAACATTGGAGCAGGCTGCCTGGGGAGGTGGTGTGGTCACCAGCTCTGGAGGTATTTAAGACATGCAGGTGCAGGGCCTGCTCCTGCAGTGCCTCCCCTTTAAACTGAGCCTGCAGATTTCCCCTTTAAACTTTCAGAGTGGGAGTCTTCACACTCCTCCAGGAGGAAGCCTGGTTGTTCTTATCTCCAGTGCTGTGCCCTGTGATCTCTGTGATTTCCCTGGTTTTGCCTTATCTGTGGACTGAAAACAGACCCAGGCAGGCATCTCAAAGCTTGTTGGGAGCATTGCCACCCACAGAGCACACTGCTCTCCACCCAAGTATGAGGAGTGCTGCAGTGGATTCCCAGGTCGGGCAGAGGGTTGGCCCATGTGGAGGTACAGTGGGACCCTGGCCCTAAGCAGGTCAGGAGAATAAGATACTTTCAGGTCAAGGATGGGACAGGGAGTGGGGGATGACAGCAGATGAGAAGCTGTGAGAATACCAGTGAAAATACCACAGATGTTCAAAGTCTCCAGTGGGACCTGAGATGTCCCTACTCATCTGTCTCTCTCTGTGTTAAATGCTCTTCAGAGATTTTTGGTCTTTGCCTAGATCAAAGGTACTGGGGTGCCTCAAAGCCCGTCATGTTTTGCTGTACATATAAAACAACCCAACTCTTTCTGGAAAGCTAGATGAAGGCAGGAGGGTAGGGTGGCCTAACATGGGGTGGGTGCCATGGTAATATATGCACGTTCTACTCTGTGTAGCAATGGAGTCACTACACAGAGTAGGACGTGCTATGTTACCATGGAGTCACTACACAGTGACAATGGAGTGCTCCAGGTGACACCTTCCAGAACAACCTTGCTGTCCTAGTGACTAACAACAACTCTAATTCCTCTCCTGCTGACAACACTGTCCTGTGGATCACCTCTGGCTCAGAGGGTTTTACCTGTCTGGGACAGAGATACATCATGTTCACGGGCAGCGAAGAGGAAGTCTGCACACCAGACAAGAACCGCACCTGTGTGACAACTCATCACTCTACTGGTGTCCATCGTCCCTCCACAGCATGGTAAGAGACAGCTTGGTTTCACTGGGAAAGATGCACATTTGGCCATCTTCAGGGCATGGGGTGCTGGGGTGCAGTGTGAGCTGAAGGACACGGAGGCTGGTTTGCTGGAAATGAGGAGCTGGGCAGCAGTACTGGAGAGTTAAGCTGTCTGCAGAGAGATAAATGGGGGTCTATGAGATTTTCAATGTCTGACAACAGTAAAGGAGTGTTAAATGTGAGACCATGGGGTGTAGAAGCTCCAGAGTATGTCCAGTGGGACCTGCCCTGAACAGCTAGAGCCATACCAGTGATGTACTCTCTGACTGGACTAAAGGACTCTGGAGGTGTCTTGTTGTCATGTTCATTTGTTCTGATGGAGGAGCAACCTGTCCTCATCCACAGTGAGGACCTTCTCCGCTTATGCTCTGCTTAGTCTCTGAGGAGAAGTTAATGTTCCACCAGCAGGACTGAAGCTAATGGAGTGGTGATGTCCCAGCTGTTGATTAGCACAATTAAGACATAAATGAACTCCAGGGTGCAGAGGAAACATGTCTGCTGTCACACTGAGCCAGAGAAGTGATTTCTTGCAGAAGCATGACTGTCTCAAAGCCCCTGGCCACTAACCCTTCCCAGGGCTGCTCTAACAGGGACCCAGGGGAGTTGTTCCCCCAGCTCCACAGTGCTGTGGGTGTTGACACCAGCACACACAGCAGCTTTGAGCGTGCCAAAGTTTTCCTCTCCACGTGCAGGCTGTTGTTGCTAGTGCTCAAAGGGAAGAAAATGGGTTTGGTTTAGCAGGTGGTTGCTTAATGAGAAATGGAAAACACGGTGCAGTCCTTGTAGGGTCAGCGTTGTGACGTTTCAACCTGCGGGCAAGTCAAAGTAAGCATCAGGAGGCAGTGCAGAACTGAGTGTGAACAGTCAGCTCTCGCTAACAAACCTTGTAGGAGAACTTTGCAGGACAGCACCTGTACAAAGTAAGTTAACCCGTAAGTGTGATAGACCAATGCCACCACACGTATGAATGGCCTTCAGAATTCAGCTTAAAAGTAGAGGAAAGACTCTGATCTCCAAGGCAGCAAGTTTTGGTAATGGGCTTAGAGCAGGAGGAGCTGGGGCAAAACCTGCTTATGCCTAAGAGGGACACCATCCAGGTCATGAAAGGGTGTGGCTGCCTGTGTTAGTAGGGGATGGTATTTGGTGACCCCAATGCCCCTTGACAGCCCTTCAGGTAAGTGAAACCACGCAAGTACAAACAGGTCGTGTTGGGCAACAGGCAGATCCCCGAGCTGCAGCCTTTGGCTGACTCACACGAGTATTTTTGCTCAAGTTCACACATGGGTTCAGGGAGAAAGGGCAGTCAGCTCACCTGGCAGTAGATGCTTCCATGTGGGTGTGCATGCTGGAGGTGATCACTTCACATCCCCCAAGAAGATACCAGAGGGAAGCTGCCAGCGTAACTCACAGGTCTGTCCTCAGATGCTTATTTCAGGTGGAGACAGACTGCCTTTGGAGCTGCCTCTTTCACGCTATTACCACAAAGGAGAGGGTGCCCAGTGCAGGCTCACACACGTCATGTTTTCTGCTCTCAGAGCAGAGGTGCTCTGCCCTGCGGGACCTACAGAGAGGTGTTGGTTTTGTTGCACTTGAACACCGGGAGATCAGGGGTTTTTTTAACGTACAAAAATGCCCAGAGAAACCCTAAAATGAGGAGTTCTCATGTTCTCAGCAGCCTAAAGAGGAATCCTCCTGAACACTTTTGAGGGATTAAGTAGTCACTCACTGCCATCTCGTGGAGTGACCTGTGCAAACGTACAAGCAGCGGCCGGAGACACATACAGTGATACAGGGCCACAGAATCACAGAACATTAGGGACTGGAAGGAACCTCAGAAGATCATCCAGTCCAATCCCCTGCCACAGCAAGATCACATAGACCAAGTCACACAGGAACATATCCAGGTGGGTTTTAGTTTTAACGTCTTCAGAGAAGGAGATTCCACAACCCCCTAGGGCAGCCCGTTCCAGTGCTATGTCACCCTCACTGTGAAGTAGTTTCTTCTAATATTGATGTGGAACCTCCTCTGCTCCAGCTGACACCTATTGCCCCTTGAAACATGCTGGAGCTTTAGGGAACATGGTGATTTGCAGTTGTGCTGCAAATACTACCCAACCAAAGACTTCCATTGCAAACTGGGATCGCCTTTTCCCTCAAGAACAGTGCAAGTCTATGGACGCCTAAAGTTCTCGGAAAGTACTTGGGTTTTAAATGCCGAATTAGATTATGGAGATGCAAGAGACAACCCTTTCAGTGGCAGCTTTCTTGTTGGCCCACAGTGGAGGAATCCACTTGAGATCTAGGAGTGAAAAATGAAATTCTAAGTCTGATTTAGGGGTACACTGGCCCGCTCCTACCTTGTCCCTCTGAGAAATGCTGTGAGATCTCCTGTACATGCTGATGCTAGGACTTCAGCTTTACATGGCACATGCAAATTAGAGAGGACACTTGAGGCTCTTTCACCACACTGATGTGGTGCTGTGTCCGTGTGCCTCTCCTATAAAACATTTGCATGGCAGAGAATAAAGTGACTTGGAAAGACTTATCAGACACTTTTTCTGTGCCACAGCACAGCTCACAGAGTCACTGGGCAATAAACCTTCCTGCCTAGCCATGTGCTGCAGGAACACTCTTGCCAGCAGTGTGGTTATCACATCACGATTAGATAGTTCTAAGTGCCAGAGACAGACTAGTAAATTCCTGCACATTTAGCCAGGCATTCTCTGAGGTCAGTAGCTAACCTGTCACTGGAAGAGGAGTTACCCCTGTCTCTAAAACTCTTTCCTGTCACAAGATAGACAATAATGACCCCACTCCACAGAGCAGAGGAGAATCAGCTTGCCAGGGTCTTACATTCAGCTGCTCAGTGTCCTGTGGGTGAAAGCAATGCTCATCAACTTTTGCAGCATGCTTGTGGAGAGTGAGGCAACACCAGGGTCAGCATGAGCAGAGCCCTCTGCCTCCACCAAGGCAGGTAACCCTCCAGAGCTGTGCACCCTGTTCCCTCCAGAACAACTCTGAGAAACTGTAGCAGGTTGAGAGGACAGTGAAGAAAACAAGACAAGGTGAAGAACCATAAAAGGCTCACAGAAAAAAGTCTTGAGTTTTTCAGTGATTAAGCCAAGGTATTAAAACTTTTTAATGGAGAGGTAAGAGCAGCGTGTGGTGAGCAGAGAAGTAAGGCCAGAAAATCCAAAGATGGACGGGGAATCAGGACAGCTCTGGCAGACAGGTGAGATGGAAGCTCTCTGGGGACCATAGCCAAGACTGATCTCTCCTTGCCCCACAGGAAAGGACAGAGAGAAATGCTGGCAGTAGGGCTCTCCAATAGTGTGATAGGAGGTGTGGACACAGGCACATTCAGCAGGAGCAAACCATCACTCAAGGTATTGCATTCCTCAGAGCTGCAGACAGCTCCAGGCAGAGCACCATCACCATAGAGCAGACATCCAGCTAGCTCTGCAAAGCACAGGCACATAGTCACAATCCCACCGGCTGAAAACCACCAGCCAGAGGGGTACGATGCAGAGCACAGCCCAAATTCCTGCTCAGCTCCTGTGAGAAGTCAGGCTTCAGGAGCTCACCAAGGCAATTTACAGCTCCACTGCTCTGGAGATGGGCTGCTCCCAGGCAGTGACCCAGTGGCAGGAGTATTGCATCATTACCATATAGTCTGAAAAGGATGGCATGTGCGTGTGGGAAGACTTTGAAACGAGCTGCTAATTTATTGGCTTGTTCATCGTTAACCAAATGAATGAAGGTGTCTGGAGCTGGAGGAGGAAAGCCAAGTTTCAAAGGGCAACTCAGCTCAATTTGATGAAGTGTGTCACAAAGAGAGCTTCTGCACTTGCAGGGCAGAGCTGCACACCAGAATGTGGGGCAAGATTCAGAAGGCACTCACAATTCGTAACGACGCTATCAGAGAGCTGCTGGCAGAAGCACTGGGGATGTACCTCCTTATGGTAAGGATGGTGTGTGTGTGCCTGTGCTTGTGCTTGTCTGTGTGTGCAGGGCGAGTATTTGCAGCAACCTGCGGGGTCAGTGGTTTCCTACCACATCCTCAGGGTGCTGAGCAGCTGGTTGCTACTGCTCACCCCTTGTGCTGGTGGGGTTTCCCATCAGGTAGGTCATCTGTCAAAATCTTGTGGAGTAGGAAAGTAATGCAGAGGGTGAGAGCCGGGCACTGGGAAAGGACAGAGCACCTGGGGATGAGCTGCTGTTACAGGTCTTTCCCAGAAAAAAAGTCTGGGAATGAAATTAAAGAGCAAGTGTCTGGTCAGACAGAGCAATGCAACGCTTGGGCCAAAGGCCCCAGAAAGACCCCAGTGAAATGGAGCTTTTCTTCCCGCTGTGACAGAAATGATTTGACTGGGGGGGCTCTACACAGTTTTGGCACCAGACCCTGACTCTTCCAACCCTGACAATGTCTGTGAAAGGAGAACACCGTTTCCGCATCCTCCTCTAGGGGTTACCAAGGCAACAGACGCCCGCGAAACTCCGCAGACACAAGGGGCAAAAGTAATTAGTGAGTGTAAGGCATGCTGCGACTTCACTTTTGTTTTCCCAGTGTTGGCAAAGCGATAGGGCTCATCCCAATGACACAGGAACCCACTGCTTCCTTCTCAAACACCTGTTTTATGCAGAAAAAGTGGAATGGTTTTGAGCCCCTCAGCTGCATCACAGGTGTGTGGGGAGAGGGCGAGGAAGGCTTTGCAGGCAGAACTGACCCCTGGTGAGGAGTCCACCAGGACCAGAGCCTTTGTGTGTTGGACCGACACCTGAAGCTCTGGAAAGGTCCAGGACCTGCCTGTGTCAGTTACTACACCTGGGCTTAGCTTAGGCTGAGGTGCTTTGATCTGCATAAAGGTTGGCATGGAAAGGCTAGCTGTAGCCCAAATAACTTGTGCTTGGACATCTGCACAGGCAAAAGGTGAGATCTGTGCAAGCATGGAGATCTTTCCACACAGCTGTCTGCATAGATAAAGGCATTTATTTTCCAGTGCAATAGCTGCATGTGCAAAGGATGCTTGTTTATTACCAATCTTACTGCACATCCAGCTGCTTGATGTTAACTCCTACTACACACGTACTTTTGCACGTGTTTGAAATCAGAGCAAAGACATCTGTGGCTCTTGAGCAGGAGCAGAGGAAACTATTTGTTCTTTTTTCATGGAATCACAGAATCATTCAGGTTGGGACAGACCCATGGGATCATCAAGTCCAACCATAGAATCATAAAATCATAGAATCACAGAATCATTAGAGATTGGAAGGGACCTCAAAAGATTCCACCTGCCACAGCACGATCACCTAGACAAATTTGCACAGGAACACATGCAGGCAGGTCTTAATCTTCACTGAAGGAGTCTCCATAACCTCCCTGGGCAGCCTTTTCCAGTGCTCCATCACCCTCACCGTGAAGANTCCAACAGGTCAGTCCTCAACCTATACTGGTACCTGGGGTTGTTCTTGCCCAGATGTAAGACTCTACACTTATATTTCATTAAATTTCTCTCTGCCCAGCTCTCAAGCCTGTCCAGGTCTTGCTGAATGGCAGCACAGTCTGCAGGGGTGTTGGTGACACCACCCATCAGCAAACTTGCTGACAGTCAACCCTACTCTAAAAGTAAACCAGATCCCCAAACACTACATCTAAGCAACTTTTAAACTCATCCAGAGGAGGTGACTTCTCTTTTGGTTTTGGCAGTAGGAATTCCTAGGTGACAAAGAACAAGTTCAGGGGCATCTTGCCATGGTTGTCTCTGGTAAGCAGCACAAGGAAACTTCCCTGCACTGACAGTTCCAGGCAGATTTTGTATCCTGCAGCCCACGCTGGCTCTTCTCCTATGGATCCCTACGAGGGAACAGAACACTGCTCATGTGGACCCCATTGAGGGCCAGCAACTAGTACCCACAGTCTTCAGCAGACAGATGAAGTCCCAATGCAGTTGGGACTGTGCTGGACGTAGCTCTAGCATGTCTGGCTGTTACTTGAGTGATTACACCAAACACAGGACCTCTTACTTTAAAGGACCGACCCAGGCAGCTGGATTAAACAGTGCAGTGAGTAGGGAGGTAGCAATAAAGGAGAAAGGGCAATGTGGCAACAGAGGAAGAGACCAGAGGTTTGGATCTGTGCTCAAAAACAGATTCTGTGGCCTGTGCTGTGTTTTACTCAGAATACTGGTGTTTGGCTACTACAGCCATGTCTCCTGTCCTTCACTCCTCCTTCTGCACCTGCGAGCTGCCCTGCAAAACCTGCGCCGTGTGCATTTGGCTACGCTTGGTCGTGCCTTTGGGAAAGTCAGGGATGAGCAGGCAGAATTTCTGTCAGGGCTTTGCAGATGCTGGGGGACATTCCAAACACTGCTTTTGGGCCGTTTTGCTGAGCCAGACTGAGAAGGGCTCACACTGTGGAAGGTGTAGACCCATCCAGCACACAGAGTGGTGTCTGTGTGTGTGAGTTTGTGGAACAGGGCATTTTGGAGATGTCTGAACGAGGGAGAGCAGAGGCATGAGATCAAATTTGTATCCAGGCAGAGTAGCCAGAAAAGATCCCAGTCAGAACAGAAAACATACTGACCTTTATGTCTTGGGGCAGCCTGTCAGCCAGGACAAACATGAAAGCACCCAAGGTACAAGGCATACTCTCCAAGCCCTAAGTGCCTTGTGAGGCAGATGCCCCAAGAGAATCACAGGTTGTTATGGATGGAAGGGACCTTGAAAGATCATCTAAAGAGATTTTTCCACCATCTGACCACATTAAAAAAGTGAAGCAGAATTTACTGTCAGGACAGAGGTTCCATATAAATATCAGAAGGAACTTATTCACAGTAAGGGTGATGGAGCACTGGAAAGGGCTGCCCAGGGGGTTGTGTAGTCTTCTTCTCTGGAGATGTTTAAAACCCACTTGGATGTGTTCCTGTGTGGCTTGGTCTAGGTGATCCTGCTGAGTCAGGAGGATTGGACTGGGTGATCTTTCAAGGTCCCTTCCAATTCCTAATGTTCTGTGATTCTGTTCTGTGATTCTGTGACTACATCTTTTTCTGATGGAGAGTCTTGTCCCATATTTTTACCCTTTATTCACCAAAAAAGGTACTGAAACATCATCTCTTTTCAAATGGGGAGTCAGTGTGTTGAAAGGAAAAGTCAAACCAGAATTTCCTGCCTTGTTTTTCTCCAGACTGAATTATCAAAAGTAGAGTTGAGTTTGGCAAACACCTGTGTACTGCCCCAAACAGGTTTCCAGTCAATCTAGGTCTTTGCACAGCAGGAAAAGACAGACAAGAATATGCCCACCCTTCTTCCATCTGTCGTGGGCACTGGATCTGAGTGCTCTGCACTGACATTTCCCTGGCTCATATCCCCCTAGTTTCAGGCACAGATGCACTTAACTCTGGTTATGTGAGTGATCCTTCTTGAGCCCTGGATCTTGGTGTGGGTGTTTGGGGTTTGTCTTCCTCTGCCAAATCAAGACTACAGTGCCTGGTTTGGTGGGATAAGGATCAAGAAGAAACAACCCAGTACCCCTTCAGTTTTCACAGATGAGGATAGTTCTATCTCCATCTGACATGGACACCTTAGAGTCTTCCTGTCTTTCAGGGTTTATTACTATTGCAGAAAAAGTAGAATCTTAGACTCATAATGTTGTTTAGGTTGGAAAAAAATTATCAGGTCCAACCATTGACCAAACTGTACCAAACCCACCACAAAACCATATCCCTAAGTTCCACATCATCGTGACTTTTAAACATGTCCAGGCATGGCAATTCAACCCCCTTCTGGACAGTCTGTTCCAAGGCCTCATCACATTTTCAGCGAAGTTTTCCCTGATGTCTGATCTGGTCCTACTTAAGACAGTGTCCTCTTGTCCTATCACTTGTTACTTGTGAGAAGATACCAACCCCCACCTCTCTACAAATCTCCTTCCAGGTTGCTGCAGACAGCAATAAGGTTTCTTCTCAGCTTCCTTTTATCAAAGGAGTCCAGTCCACCACAGCTATAACATTGCTTTTAATTCTCCTTTCTCTCTTTTCCCACACACCAGGTCTTTGGCTTATCTTCTGTGGCACAAGTGGTATTAGGAAAAGGAGACTTTGGGGAGCATCTGAGCATCAATTTGGGATTTGCCATTGGTGTTACCTTGGGTATACATGCGGCTGGAGGAATTTCTGGTGAGTATGACACTCAAGCATAGGACATCCATGGGTCCTATAAAGGCCACATGCATTGGGAGCAGCAGGGCTGGGCTATAGACAAGCAGGTGGTGGCATGGCAAGTCAGCGCAGTGTCCCCACCATGAAAAAAAGGCAGTCCTAGGGTCCCTAAGCAAGAAGAGAAGAGCATGTCTGGTCCAGTGATCATAAGCAGGGTTAGCCTCATGACCCAGTGATGACAGCCAAGTCTGCATGAGACGGGTCTGAGCAAAGCCAAGGCAAATGGTAAGCACGGCAAAGTAATGAGAAGCCTGGGACAAGGCAGACACAGCATACCTACAGTATCTTGTGCCCAAATGTGAGTCCTGAGCTGAGACAGGGGCACGTGTTACAAGGAGAGGACCAGAGGTTTGATCATCCCCAGATTTTGCAGTCAGTGGAGCCAGTTTTCAGTAGTGCCCTGTTAAGTGCTTGGAGTATGCCTTCGTGGCCCAAGGAGACAAGGAGCTCTGAAAACGTGCTGCTGGCATGGTCCATGTAAATAGTTTATTGCTAAGGAGAGCTTACTGCTGATGCTGCAACAGGGATTGGTGCACGACTCTCCTCCTTATCACACACACCCAGGAACACCCGCCCTACACAGGCTCAGGAGGTGGTGTGGCATCTCACATGGCAGAGCATCACTTTCACCTTGTGCAATCCCTACACTAGTTTGCATCAAGAAAAAAGGTTAAAGACGCTAGTTACCAGAGAAATGAGGTCAGTCCTCGCTCTTAAACTGTTGGAGCAGAGAGATGTCTAAGGCTAGGGCTGACTTGTAAAGGAGAATGTTTCCACAAGCAGCTGGTCTCCCTGTTCTTTGGGAGATGGTGGAGACATCCTGAGAAAAGTGGACTGGGGAAAATTGGTCCCTCAAGTCCCTGGTGACATTTGAGATGGAGCTGATCTGTTGAGGGCTGGGAGTGGGGAGAAGGGGTCTCAGCTCAGGCAGTAACAGTCTGGTTCTGGAGTTAGTTTCAGGAATTCCTGGCACTGTGATTTGGCTCCATTTGGGCTACACAATGCTTCTTGTGATCTCTGTAATGGTTTGTTGTACCCGCAAAGGATCAGAGGATCAAAGAAGGGATCTCCCCCGTGCCATTTGTGGTTGGGACTGCAGCAGCAAGTACAACCACTTAACTTCATTGAGGAGATGCTGTGCCAGCATCTTACTGCTTTCTGTGTCTAGAGTAGGAGATGGCCACAAAGGTTGGGACATTCATTGGTTCCCAAAGTTCACACCTACTAGGCAGGAAAAGCAAGTATTTCCTTTGGATTCAGGGGAAGATGAGGCTCAGAGAACAAACATGGTTTGCACCAGAGACATCAAACCTGGATCCACTTAAGTCTTTCTCCAAAAGTACCTGTGGTAACAACCTCCTCACAGAAATTGTTCCCTCAAAACAGAGAAAACTGCTCTTGCACTGTATGACAGCCACATACTAAGAGAATGTTTGAAAGACTAAAGCTACGAGCATTCTGTCCTGCATCATTCAGGAGGATGGAGCCAGGCTCTTCTCAGTGTCATCTAGTGATAAGGGGCAATGGGTATAAGCTGCAGCAGAGGAGGTTCCACATAAATATGAGAAGGAACTTCTTCACAGTGAGGGTGACAGAGCACTGGAAGGGGCTGCCCAAGGGGGTTGTGGAGTCTCCTTCTCTGGAGAGGTTTAAAACCAGCCTGGATGTGTTCCTGTGCAACTTGGTCTATGTGATCCTGCTGTGGCAGGGGGATTGGACCAGATGATCTTTTGAGGTCCCTTCCAATCCCTAATGTTCTGTGATTCTGTGATTCAGATGCCCAGGGCAAACAGATTAGAGTCAATGCAGGAGGGAGACCCTGCCCCAAAGAGAGGCTTGATGTTCTGGAGCAAGGTCCGGGTAGTTACTATGGGACCTCTTAAGAGCTGTGTCAGGGCTGAGGCCACTCTTTTTTGCTGTGATTTTGCAGGAGCTCATCTGAATGCTGCCATCACCTTTACACACTGCCTCTTAGGAAACGTCCCCTGGAGAAAGTTCCCAGCTTATCTGACTGGACAATTCCTGGGATCCTTTATGGCAGCAGCCACTGTCTTTGGCCTTTACTATGGTATGGTTGTCTTTTTATCACAGGGGTTGCTGTGGGCATCATTTCAGTCTTAACTCACAGTTCATCAATAATATTTCCTATTACAGTACCCAGCATGACTGGGTGAGGAGTGCAAGGACCTGGCTTTTGGGGCAGACTTCCAGAGCAGGGCCCAGATATCTCTGGGAAGGTTGTGCAATTCCTGGAGGGCACAGCTGCTTTTGCTCTGGGCATTTCCAATGCCAAAACTTGCCCTTGACTCAAGGCCAGCCACTGTACTTTGTCAGCATTTTGTTTTCATGGCCTACAAAGGCTTAAGGTAGATGGACTACCATGTATTAGGTATGTCTGGAGCTCTGGAGTACTCTACTGGTCTGTAGAAATCACAACAGCAGACATCTGTGGTTTTCCACCACTGATGGGCTCCAGTATGTCTCAGTTGCCAAGAGGCAGAGGGATGGAGGCCACCAGTTCATCCAGAATGCCCATCCTCTCCAGGCTCTTGGTAGGCATAAGGAAGCATCTGCAGACCAAAGTCTGTGGGTAACAGCTGTCGAGGAGGTCATGTCCTGCGAGGAGTGTGTCATCTCCTCCACAGCTCCCATTGCCTCTCTTCCCCTTGGTGCCTGTGCTGGCTGCAATGGGTGGGCTTGTGTGTGTGACCAGTGGGATGAACTCTCGTGCTAACTCCTGTAATTCCCATGTCTTCTAGATGCTTTGTATGATTTTTCCAAGGGAAATTTCACAGTGACAGGACCAACTGCCACAGCATCGATCTTCTCCACCTACCCTGCTCCCTATGCATCCTTGGCAGGGGGCTTCTTCTCAGAGGTGAGTGGGAACTGCTGTGTTGTGCTGGGAGAATGTGGGTGGTAAAAGGATAAGCTACACCAGGAACCACTTCCTTCGAGCTCTGGGCAGTTTGCTGAACTGTTCTAAACCTTTCTGGATCCTACACCCACTTCATGGTCCAGTGCAGCTCTGCTGGCTGCCTCTCACCAGCACTTTCTTCACATGAACACAGCCTGCCTGGGTTGAACCTCTATGGTCTGAGCAGTTCAGTTTAGACTGTGTACAGGTGACTCTGCATACAACATGACATCCAGATGTTGTTGACATCCTGACAACAGGATGGGGGATGCTTCAGGAGACACGGAGCACTGGAACACTGGAGAAGGAAGATTCACTTCCAGTTTAAATCTGAGGAAGTCTGTTCCTTTATCTCTGACCTGACAAAGCTCTTGCCTGGGCATGATGAGGACAGTGAAAGCTGGAAAGCCTACAGGCAAAGACCCAATAGCTCAGCTTCCTGTGGAGCATACAGTGTCCTGGTTGCAAGTAACAGCAATAGTGCATTGACACGAGGTCCAGATGTTCTGCTTCTGCTGGCATCTCTGCAAGCAGTCCAGGGCTCTCCAGCTGCATTTTCTGAAGCAGAAAAAGACATTATCTCTACTCAAACCACAGTTCCTGGCCTTTCAGGCACTGCAGATCTATAGATGCCAGATACATACTGTCACAGATAGGAGATTCTGTTTTCCAAAGGACAACCTGCTATACAACAGGCTATACAAAACATTGCTCACCTTAGCAAGGATCAGATTTGTCTCCTCAGGAGTTTCTTAGGGCTCTGCCTCTTTTGGATGAAATGTACCGAAAATAACCCATGTTCGTAACTTGAAAGATGGAGGGAGAGGATGGTGCTAAGAAGGTGATTATCAGCCCTAGGACATTTTTGGTGATGAGGTGGAGATATTTGTGATGAGTCAAGAACTTTCTTCAGTCTGCCTGTGAGAAGGGAGTAACACTGGGGTCCTACCTGACTTGATTAGATCACAAATCCCACTTGCTCTTCCATTCTGGGAAGTCTCTTCCTCTCTGCTCAGTCTGATCCTTCTACCTTTCTCATTCTGTGTCCTGACTTGTTCTCCCTGTCCTGCTCCTGCAGTTCATGGCATCAGTGATGCTGCTCATTGGAATTCTGATCATTCATGATGAGAAAAACAACGCAGCCCTGAAGGGCACCCAGGCCCTACTCACAGGTATCTTGGTCCTGGGCATTGGCCTGGGGATGGGTATGAACACAGGCTATGCCATAAACCCTTCCCGGGATCTGCCACCCAGAGTCTTCACAGCGATCGCTGGCTGGGGAATGGATGTCTTCAGGTAAGCAACCTGCTTTGCTTTTACAGTGCTCATCTCACAAGGACAGGAGATAAGCCCAAGATAAAATGGGCATGAAGCCTGTTTTTTCTGAGCCCGGTGACAGTATCACTGCTGAGTATCTTGTCCATTCTCAGAGAGCCAGGGTTGTGCCCTATGCATCATGTGCACAAAATGTGGGATATGATAGTTCCCCAGCATGGGATTCCTCTTCTCGATACCTCAGTTCAGGCACCAAACTTCCTGCCTGTTAGCCAGAGCTCCAGCAGGTTATCGCAGTGACTGGAGAGCAAGAGTGTGACTCAGGTAACCTGAGGGCACACACTTTCAGCTGGACTGCTGAACAGCTCTCCTAGATGTCGGCGTCTGCACCAGGAGGTTAAACCTTGCCCTTCCCTACCTGGTAAGACGGTGCCATGTTGTGGCTTTTGCCATGGTGAGGGCATAAGCAGAATCCCCAGACCCAGCTGCTCATTTTACATTAATTTTCAGAAAATATCTTAGAGAGTTTGCTAAAGGAAGTGGAGCTGCTTTTGGAAATGGGAAGGGAAAAAGAATATGTGTCTTTACCTGTCAGTCACACTAATCAAAATCACACAAACTATTTCTGAGGAACAAGAAACCTGCAGGTAGTGCAGACTCGCTTTCCCAGGTCCATAGAGAAAATAAACTCCCTCCAGCAACTGTGCTGGTGGACAGAGAGTTTGCCTACACCTGTTGAAGGGCCCAGCGTAATCACAGCTCACTCCTGCTCCAGCAGACTCAGCTCGCACAACCCTACACCAGGGCAGTGGTTTGTCTGGCTCACTTACTGCCTCTTCCGTGTTTCATTTCAGCGCTGGACATTGCTGGTGGTGGGTGCCAGTAATAGCTCCAGTTCTGGGATGTCTTGCTGGTGTTTTAATCCACAAACTCTTCATTGATTTTCACAACCAACCTGCCTTGGAAAGTGGAAATAAGAAAGAACAGCCCACGGTGGAGAGTTGTGACCTGTGACGGACATATGTTCTGAGCAAGGGGGTCTAACAGCAAAGCCTAAGTGAACCAGCCAAAGGGGAATCCAGTGAAGAAGGGCACATGCAACAGTATTACAGGAGTATACCATGAGAAATGAGAGACCATCCTTCAATAAACACACTCTGTTTAACCAGACAATAAACATACTCTGTTTAACCAGGAATGGTGTGGCCAGCAGGAGCAGGGAGGTCATTCTGCCCCTGTACTCTGCACTGGTTAGGCTGCACCTTGAGTACTGTGTCCAGTTCTGGGCCCCTCAATTTAGGAAGGACATTGAGGTGCTTGAACGTGTCCAGAGAAGGGCAACGAGGCTGGTGAGAGGCCTTGAGCACAAGCCCTATGAGGAGAGGCTGAGGGAGCTGGGATTGTTTAGCCTTGAGAAGAGGAGGCTCAGGGGAGACCTTATTGCTGTCTACAACTACCTGAGGGGTGGTTGTGGCCAGGAGGAGGTTGCTCTCTTCTCTCAGGCAGCCAGCACAAGAGGACACAGCCTCAAGCTGCGCCAGGGGAAATTTAGGCTTGAGGTGAGGAGAAAGTTCTTCACTGAGAGAGTCATTGGCCACTGGAATGGCCTGCCCAGGGAGGTGGTGGAGTCGCCAACTCTGGAGCTGTTCAAGGCAGGACTGGATGTGGCACTTGGTGCCATCGTCTAGCCTTGAGCTCTGTGGTGACAGGTTGGACTTGATGATCTATGAGGTCTCTTCCGACCTTGATAATACTGTGATACTATGATAAATTGGGTTTCTGAGACAATAGGCAGGCATGGGTAGGGCTAGACCTGACTGTGACCTGAAGACATTTTTCAGTCTCCACATGTAATGATCTACAAAGAAAAATAGCAGTGCTGCAAGGCTTGAGGTTCCTGTGTGTTCACAGGATCCAACAGTGGCAGAAACAATTAATGAGAAAAACTTTGATGTGGAATATTCTTTGTTACAAGGCAGATACTACACTGATGGGTCAGGGGTCAAGATTTGCTTCCTTTATCTGCCAGCCCAAGAAACACCTGGTTTGGCCAAGCACAGAGAAGAGCAAAAGGGTTCAGACAACTTCTGTGGCAGCATCCCCAGACATAAAAATAGAAACACTTTTCTCCACTCTGGTTGCATGAGAAACATGGGAAGAGACTGCCCTGCTGCTATGGGGATTCAGCCACCTCCATCTGAATAAGGAAACAGGTCTGCAGCAACCTTGCAAACCTGAGGCATTATTGTATTGAATGTAAAACAGTATCACAAGATGCCTGTTAACATGGGGATGACAGCAGGGAAGTGCTTAAGCAGGTATGGTACATATTCCAGGCATGCTGCAGGGCTGGGTACCACACTCAGCACGGGGATTCCCCCAGAGCATCACTGCTGCTCAGAACTCCAGAAAATGGCATTTACAGGCCTTAATAATATTCACACCTCACTTTAAAATGACTAATAATGTATTACTGTGGCATGGAGCGGGGTGGTGGGTACTGACATCTCTGCTTCCTTGTTAGAGCTGACCTGGTATTAGTTAAGCAGCAACAGCAGATCTTCACTCTGTACAAGACGTACATCAGCTTAAGCGGGTTGAAGAGTATTAGAGGATTTTCTCTCTTTTGGGGTGGCAGAGGGCAGCTGCCAGGAAATGCAGTTGAGGGAGGGCCCTGGGAAGCACTGGAAGCCAGCAAAGCACGCCAGTGCCAGGGCTGGCTTGCATGGCATCTCAATAGCATCTTCAACGACCCAGTCACTTCGGAGGAAAATATCAGTATCTTTATTAAAATACTATTAAGCACTTATAGGATGGCTTCATCTTTCTGAAGGCCATACAAATACTCGCCTCACAACATCCCTGCGAGGTAGGTTTACCTTATGTAATTATGTGACTTTCATAAATAAAAGGTGATGCTGTTTAAATAACCAACACTTGTTTGAAGATGGCGACTCTTACTTCTCTGCTTAGGCACAAACTGTATTGGTTGCTACCACGTGTTTCCGGCATTTCTAAGACAAAATAATGGCACAGAAAAGTAACGGAAGCAGTTGGATGTAACTGAAAACCAGTAGTGGATGGGTTAAAGTGCAGCTCTAACCTGAACACTTACAGGACAGAAGACAGCTGTCCTGTAAGACAGTACAGCAAACACTTAGCAACTAGGCCAGTGTAGACATGGAAGCCCAAGGTCCCATTGGACCACAGATGTCAGAGCAGAAGTTGAATGGAACGCAGAGAAGAGCAGAGTTTGGCTTTGTGTGAAGCAGAAGATATTTCTTTGCTTGGTGAGTTCCAGCCTGTTCCCATGGCATGCAAGGTCAGGGCAGATTTCTATCAAAGGAGATGTCAGGAATCTCTTCATACACTGTGTTTCAGCATGGGTCTATTAAAATAACAGTGACTTACATTTGCTTTCATTTCACTGCTGTAGTTGCACAGGAACAAAAGCTTTCCTGTACAGCAGCAACATCAAGGGCTTCTTAATGTCCTCTGAAAAGTACATGCTGCAAGTAGCAGAAGGGAACAAAATCAGTGTCTCATGTTTTCTTCACAAGAGTCTCCAGGAACTACATCCTTCCCATATCAAAGGATGTTGTGGCTGTATTTCATGCAAATGCCGCCATATGCTTTCTGTGGGTGCATCTATTCATACACAAGGGCTTGGTCTGAACCACTGAGACTCTGCCATCAGAAGACATCAAAGCTTGCAGCCCACGGTCAGATCTGGGAGGTCTCACTTCCTCGAAGAATTCCCAGCTAGCGAGGATGTCTTGGAGGTGGTCATGCTCGTGTGACTCTTCTGGGAGGTTGCCGGCTGGGAAGGTGTTTTCTTTTTGATCACCAGTGTTTTGGTCTTGCTTTTAAAAACCTTATTGGGGTCCAACTTGTTCACAAAGGAATCAGCTTCTTCAGAGAGGAGAGCTGTGTTGACGGTTATGGGTTTATACATATTAAACCATTGCTGAAAGGCAGGATGGTGGGGAAAGAAGACAATAAAATCAAACTGCAATTAGACACTTCCACAACATCCCCCTCACCTCCAAGACCTGATTTTAATCACACAGTGCTTAACAGTGTGAGGCAAGCAAGCCAGCACAGAGAGCCTTGTAATAATCACACACAAGGCTCAGCAAGAAGCCCTCGAACTGCCCCACATTCCAGACAGGGAAGAGGAGAACTAGACAAACCTACCACTTTCTTTCCTACAGTGTGACTTCTGCCAGGAAGAACTCCTGGTTTAAAAAACAGAAGGAAAAGCAAGGGATAACACTAAACCACAATTTAGATTCAGAGGAGGAAAGACTGAAAGACCTTGGAACCCAGAAGTGTCTATAAAAGGCAACAAAACTAGTTGAACTTCTCCAAACACAGGCTCTCTCCTGCACTTCACACATACAATAATGTGGGGTTTTTAATGCTTTCATGAAGGATTGTGTGTTTGTTTCTCTTTAGCCTGATATTACACCTAGAAGTGACCACAACAGTGTTTTTTCACTTCCCAGATCTTACCACAACACTATGCCCTGTAGTTCTCATCTCTAAGTGTTTTTCCCAGCAGTTTTCCTTATCAAGTCAGAAATTAAAAGTGCAAGGGTTATGGGATTACAAATCCCATTAAAGTATTGAATAAGATGAAAGGTAATCACAGAATCATAGAACATTAGGGACTGGAAGGGACCTTGAAAGATCATCTAGTCCAATCCCCCCGCCACAGCAGGATCACCTAGGCCAAGTCACACAGGAACATGTCCAGGTGGGTTTTAAATGTCTGCAGAGAAGGAAATTCCACAACCCCCCTGGGCAGCCCGTTCCAGTGCTCCGTCACCCTCACTGGGAAGAAGTTCCTTCTCATATTGATGTGGAACCTCCTATGTTCCAGCTCACATCCACTGCCTCTTGTCCTATCATTAGACGACATTGAGCAGAGTCTGGCTCCATCCTCCTGACACCCACCCTTCATATATTTATAAACGTTAATGAGGTCACCATTCAATCTTCATTTCTCCAAGCTAAGGTGTTCCCTTACTGCTTCATGGAAAGCAGTTCTAATACATAATCTCCGAAGATCTTTAAACATTATAATGGTTAATGAACTAGGAGGACTTTAACCAACAGGCACTGCAAAAGATGAGGGAACATATGAATGATTTCACCAAGGTTTGTGAATATACTGGACATAATAAAATATATCCAGCAGGCATGTTATAGCAAAGCAGAGCACAGACCTGCTGGAGTACGATGTACACAGCCTTGACAGTGATAAAAGTGAGCACTGTCTAACAAGGAAGACACATGAAAGACAAAGAACCAAAGTCTACAGCCATTGATAGATGGGATGCCAGCAGCAAGTAGCTGTGACGTGCAGACCCCAGGGCTGGGTAGGACCCAGGAATGTCATGCCATAAGAAAGCTGTCATGTCTGGGTGAAGTGCAAGACACTCACTGATAGCCACCAGGCCTTGCTGACAGGCACAGACATTGGTCAGACCTATGGCGTTGTTTGGTAGCACTGTCAGATCCACTCTGCAACTGCTCACAAGGTGGAAGCAGGGTTAGGGTTGAAGGCTCACACACAGGAACAGAAGGAGCCTCCAACAGTAGGTTTGGGCATAGCAGAATAGCAATTTTAGTAATAATAGGCAGCTGGAATGGAGGCTGTACCTGGCGCCCTCCTATAACTGCTTCTATGCTTACATTTAAATTGCCCCTTTCAGGACACGATTTTCATCAGGGATTAATAACTGAGGAGGGTGCAAAGGAATTAATACTCTTGGCAAGGCTCAAGCTCATGGTCTTCCATAGGGCTTGTGTCTAAAGTGTACCTGGACTTTCCTCTCTGCCCAGAGAGGACCAGACACTTGTTCAGTGCTGTGGCCAGAAAACTGATCCAGGCAACTCATATACAGTTGAGCAGATGAACGGCTTCACATTTCCTCACTTGCTGGCCATCAGGGAAGTGGAGGTTTGCTTCAGTCAAGAAAGCAAAGAATTAATTGGTGCTGTACCAGCTGCTACTGGAAGTCAAAGGTAGTGTTCACCTCAGGTTTGAAATGTGGAGTTAATGCAACCTCAGTGAATTCACCAACACATACAAAGGACTGTAAACATGGTATAAAGGAAAGTCTCACAGACCCTCACACAGCTTAGGAGGTAAGCTCACTTGAACCTACAGACAGCTTGTCTAAAAGTTGGGACATATTTTTCCATTCTGTAAGCATGCAAAATTCTGGTAGCTGGATGCTGCTGTCTTACCTTGGCCTGGGGACTGACCCCATAGCTGGTGAAGGCATACTGCCACTGTGGGAGACCCAGGTGGGTAATGAGCAGGCGGTAGTAGGCTGTGAAGGTTTTGGTGAGGAAATGCCAATACAGAGCTCTGTCGAGGAACCATATCTCTGTGTCCAGGGACACAACTACAACAAAACAAACACAAATCACACTGTTGCTTTGCAGTCATAAGATCAGTCCCTGTCCATTATTAGAAAGGAGAAACAACACCTGTAGAAAGGCTGTAGCTTCTAAAATGCAGCATCTCCGACTAACATAGATGATTATCCAGAGGCAATGTGGTTTGATTGCAGGAGTACAGTGGCTGAAAAGGGCTTGGTTTTGCCTCCAGCCTTACTAAAAATACTTGTGCAGCAGTCATTATGCTCACTTGCCCCACCATAAAAAAGGTCATTCTTTCCCAACCTGTGACTGATATGTTACATGGAACATGCTTGGACTCCAGCAACTTCATGGTGTAAGTTCAAAGTACAATTATGACAAACATTTATCTCCCCCACAAAGTAAAAACCAACTAATTCAGAATAGAGTCCAGAGTCTGGAAGTCACGGGAGTGTGCGTTGCCAACAAAAACACATTTTGCAAAAAAACGTTCCAAAATGATCAAATATTTCTCTGGCGGTGACATCCTTTGTAGCCTAAAAATAAGTGATTTTTCTGGGGAAATTGAGATGCCAAATACTGCCAGTTAAATGCAATGCCCCTGACATCAGCACCTGCAAACAATACATCTTCCCTCTTGCACAGGATATACACTGAAGCCACTGACACTGGAAGGAAAGAGATTAAGTTGGAAACCTCTGCCCTGGGAGCTGTAGTCACATGCAATGAAAGACAGATGACAACCAAAGAGTTTTCTTAAGAAGAGGTGTATCAGAGCAGCACAGACCTGCACTGAGCATACACATACACCAGGTGACCTGTGCACTGCATCAGATAGCAACTGCTTTAGGCGTGTCTTGGGTCATTTCACTAATCGCTGGCTGACAACACTTTTCTGTGTCCCTGTCAGAAAGAACAGGTCAGCTCACCTCTTCACTCTCTTGTTCAACCCTTCCTGCCGAATTTTGACCTGGTTAACATCTGGAGGCTCTGCATTCACGTACAAGGTGGAAGAGCCAGTCCAAGTCTGCCTCATCAGCTAAGGACCCTTTTTACCACGCACTCTTCGCTTCTAAAAAGTTACAGCCTTTCTGTAACCAGAGACGTATTAGCAAGCTGCATGGTATTAGCAAGCTCTAGCAATCTGTATTATTTCAGCGTGACTGTCTGTACGTTAGATGTGAATGCCTTCCTATGTCTATGCATGCAGAAGTCATAACTCAGTCCTCAACATTAAAAGGAGAGGAGAATCATAGAACATTAGGGATTAGAAGAGACCTCAAAAGAACATCTAGTCCAATCACCCTACCACATCAGGATCACCTAGATCTAGTCACACAGAAACATATCCAGGCGAGTTTTAAACATCTCCACAGAAGGAGATTTCACAACCCACTCTGGGCTGCCTGTTCCAGTGCTCTGTCACCTTCACTATGAAGAAATTTCATCTCATATTGATGTGGACCTCCTCTGTTCCGGCTCACACCCATTGCTCCTTGTCCTATCATTAGATGACGTTGAGAAAGCCTGGCTCCATCCTTCTGACATCCTCCCTTCACATACTGATAAACGTTAATGAGGTCACCACTCATTAAACTGGGAGGTGCCAGTTTAGTCTCTGTAAGGTTCGGCCCTTGATTTCAGTGGAGATAGTAAAAGTACACCTGCAAATTGCAAAGATTATCAGAAATCATAGAATCATAGCATCATAGACTCATTAGGGATTGGAAGGGACCTCAAAAGATCATCTAGTCCAATCCCCCTAGGACACCAGGATCACTGAGACCAAGTCACACAGGAACACATGCAGGCAGGTCTTAATCTTCACTGAAGGAGTCTCCATAACCTCCCTGGGCAGCCTTTTCCAGTGCTCCATCACCCTCACTGTGAAGAAGTTCCTTCTCATACTGATGTGGAACCTCCTATGTTCCATCTTACATTCATTGCCCCTTGTCCTATCACTAGATGATACTGAGAAGGGCCTGGCTCCATCCTCCTGACACCCACCCTGCACATATTTATAGAGAATGAGGTCACCCCTCACTCTCCTTCAAGATAAAGAGATCCAGCTCCCTCAGCCTCTCCTCATAAGGGAGGTGCTCCCCTTCCTTCATCATCCTTGTTGTCCTACGCTGGACTGCCTCCAGCAGCTCCACATCCCTCTTGAACTGAGGAGCCCAGAATTGGACACAATACTCCAGATGTGTTCTCACCAGGGCAGAGCAGAGGGGGAAAAGAACCTCTCTTGATCTGTTATCCACCCCCTTTCTGATCCGCTCCAGGATGCTGTTGGCCTTCTTGGCCACAAAAGCACACTGCTGGCTCATGGTCATCCTGCTGTCCATCAGGACACCAGGTCCCTTTCTCCTACACTGCTCTCCAACAGGACAGTCCCCAGCCTATACACGTACCTGGGGTTGTTCTTGCCCAGATGCAAGACTCTACACTTACCCTTGTTATACCTCTGCCCAGATCTCCAGGTCTTGCTGAATGGCAGCACATTCTGCACAGGTATTGGCAACACCACCCAGCTTTGTGTCATCAGCAAACTTGCTAACAGTGCACCCTAATCCCTCACCCAAGTCATCAATGAATAGATTGAACAGGACTGGTCCCAGCACCGACCCCTGGAGCACTCCACTAGATACAGGCCTCCAGTCAGACTCTGTCCCATTGACCACTACTGTCTGGCTTCTATCCTGCAGCCAGTTCACGATCCATCTCACTACCCGATCATCTAGAGCACACGGTCTCAGTTTGTCTGCAAGAATGCTATGTGAGACTGTGTCAAATGCCTTACCAACCCTCTGCCATCATCTATCCCCCTGGTTATGCCCTCATAAAAGGGTACCAGTTTGGTCAAACACGACGTTCCTTGTCGATGACTCTGCATCTGTGGCCTCTGGACACAATCCACAACAAGAGACATCTAACTTTGCTCTTTTCTGCCTTACCTGGTTTAGTGTGCTTATAAACAAGACAAACTTTTCCATTCCCATTGCATGGGTCTAATTCAAAGATAAGACTACGAGAATCGAAGTGTGGCTTCTCTGGTTTGTCTCCAGTACCTGAAAAAGGAAAAAAGTGTTCTTTACATATGTTTGGAAAGCCGACTGTGACTTATTTGCAGAGTCTAATGATACTTGTTAGTAAGTCAGCTAAGGAAGAACGACATCAAACAGTTATAGTTATACTTCTTGGGAAGGATTATATTCCACAAGTTCAGGAAAAAAAAAGTGAGAAATTTTTTAAACTCTGGTGGGAAAAGAAACTACAGGGTCAAAATCAGATGGCTGAAAAAAAGAGACATCCATGGGTCCTTTAAGCTTTCCTAGTATACAGTTGGACCAGCTTTACAGATGTCACTCTTGAAATGTTTAACTTTTCCATAAAATTCTTCAGTGTTGGATATGCCACAATTTTCAGGTAATCCATCATTATTGGTTAAAAGTTTTCCTCATGTGGATCCTTCATCTTCCACGCTGCAACTCAATCTCATTACTTCTGTTGTATCCACCATATCTACTTTCTTCTTTTTTTAAGGACAGGGAGAACAGGTTATTATTTTTCCCTTGACAGAAGACACTGATGAACATGGAGACACAGACATTCCTGCACACATTCCAGTGACATCAACAACTTTCTCAGCAGCCACATGCTCTGACTCATAATCAGATTGTGACCCACAACCACCACAGAGTATTTCCATGGGATCACTTTGGGATTGTGTAGCTGCAAGATCCTGTAAAATACAGGTTTGGATTCTGAAGCTGCTGGGGAAGAAGTTGGACATAAAAGAAGAATTCAGAAGAGTTTTCCATGATCTAGATGAGAGCTCTTGTGGGATGTAACTGTTTCTTGGCATACCTTCTAAGTGCACCAGTGGAGGTGTGAGTGGCTAAAAAGAAGCAGATTTTGGCCTGTTTCATTAAAATGGCTAAAGGACTGAGGCTGCAGTCTAGCTAGAATATGCACAAAGAAGTTTCCAGCCACATTTAGAAGATACAAGAGCTTACAGAGATTCAGAGATAAGACTGAAATAAAACCAATTTCTTAAGGAGTCAATATGGCATCTGGGTCTGTTCTTCTTAATCCTTCCAGTCTTGATAGACTGTAAGGACTGTGAGAAAAGGAGTGAGTTTTTGTTTTCTTTCTTCTCTCCAAACTGTAGGATGCCCAGCATTTTTTAGGTAGTCTGGAAACACATATTTTCCAGTGCTGTCTGACACATATATTTACCAGAGTTACCTTCTCAATTCCAAAGAGCATATTCAGCTGTCTTTTAACTACCAACACAAAACCTGTTACCTTTTGTGCATGTAACAGCATAAGGACACAAAAACTAGGATATGAGCTACTGGAGGAAGCCCCAGTATAAAATTTAAATAAGGAAAAAGCTGAGTAATAGGGCTACAAGGCTGTTAAAAGAAAATGCAAATAATAGTAGTGACAGTCTGAAGTAACAATCCCCAGGAGATTCAAACCTGTCAAGGCTCTAGGGTACTAATAGAACATACAGTAGATCCACTCCAGGGGAAAAAAAAGCCCCTTATACTTGGAGTAACATTTTCTGTTGCTGTATCCTAATATTACCCAACAGGGTAGAAGAGATGTGACAGGGCACATTTTCTACACTGTTAACAGGACTTACCTTCCTCATCTGTGTCATCTTCCAGGTCAGCAAGAGTTGGTGCATTAGGCAGAGTGTACATCGAAGAACCCCCAAGCCGACATAGCTTCGAGACACTGTTAATCACCATGGAACCCAGGGGCATTGGAGTATCTGCAATACAACTGGCCATTAACCGCATTAGGAAAGCATAGGAGGTATTTCCTTCCCTTCAAACATCACAGAATCATAGAATCATTAGGGGTTGGAAGGGACCTCAAAAGATCATCCAGTCCAATCCCCCTGCTACAGCAGGACCACCTAGACCAAGTGGCACAGGAACACATCCAGGCGGGTTTTAAATGTCTCCAGTGAAGGAGACTCCACAACCACCCTGGGCAGCCTGTTCCAGTGCTCTGTCATCCTCACTGGGAAGAAGTTCCTTGTCATATTTATGTAGAACTTCCTACGTTTCAGCTTATAACCATTGCTCCTCGTCCTATTGCTAGATCACAGTATCACAGTACATTAGGGATTGGAAGGAAGGGACCGCGAAAGATCATCTAGTCCAATCCCCTGCCACAGCCAGAGGCAGCAGTGCCTGCAAGTCCCCGAAGGGAAACACTGGACAGGGAACGGCCACGAATCACCAGTGTAGGATGGGCGGCAGCTCTGTAGAGCCGGTTAAGTGGCTGCTGAATTCAACAGGAGACCAGCACTGGGAGCAGAAGCTGCAGCACAATCACCCTGACAAACGCTCCTCTCTGTTCCAAACATTTATTTGATCTCTCATTTAAACCCAAACGAGTTTTGTTGCTTTTTTAGCGCTTCTGGAGATAATGAATCAGCCAAGCAAGGACCCAACACACAAACTGCAGCCCCATGAGCAGTCAACAGCAATAGGGACCCACAGACTGTCACCAGACATCTGGTTGTAAACCAGGGCCAGGAACATCTCAGCAACACAGCTACAGACAAACTGCTGTTAGCAGGCTGCTATTTCATGGAGCCAGATCAGCTGCCTAAAACACGGAGGTCAGTCTGGGCTTTCTGTCATGAAACCTCCTCTAAAGAGGCAACTGGTTGTCATGGGAGCCCCGCTGGCTCTGTAGATCACAGCACTCCTCCACCTCCTTGTATGGGGCAGCTCTTCACACACAACCTCTGGGCAGCCTGGGAGAGGACATTGAGAAGAGCCTGGCTCCATCCTCCTGACACCCACCCTTCAAATATTTATAGACATGAATGAGGTCACCCCTCAGTCTCCTCTTCTCCAAGCTAAAGACATACTATCTTTTAAATAACAGAGGGGAAGAAGTTATGAGTGTACTCAGCAGGTCTAGGCATGTAACCAAGGTAGGCTTTTTTGAATGCAGAATTGCACTTACAGGTGATGTGACACCATCCTAGAGCTGTGCAGATAAAAGAATTACACTGCTGTCTGAGCCTGTGCTACAGCTGTTAGCTCAGTCCTATTACACTGGGGATTAAAATTCCTGGTTAGCTACAGCCACCTCCACAAATGTCCTTTCACTGTTGCTGGCCTTCCCACCAGAAACCACCACACCCATCCATAGGTTATTGGGTGGCTTGTCCTCTTCCACCTCAGGTGCATTCTCTTGGTTCCTTCCCAGTCCAACACCAGATTTTATCAGGTGTTCCCAAATGAATGCTTGAAGATCTGCCTCTTGTGTCTCCTGCTGAAGGCTACTATTATCATACATCATGTCAACAAGCACCCTGGTTCAGCCACATGTCAGTGTGAGGGGCCTTAGAAGGCAACTGCATGTTGCTCAAACAAGACAATTATGTGATCTGCCTTGGTCTGTCTGTATATATTTGTGTGTCAGAAAATGTGAACTCTGAGGAGGCTTAAATTAAACGTCTGAAACATGTGACTCAGTGGAGGTGCAAGAGCCCTGATTTAAACCATCTCTGAAATGAAATTCCACTGCCTGAGGAAAACCCTGTATTTGGCAACCATTTTCAGAAGTAAGCAGTGTCCACACTTGTTTGTCAAACTCAGTGGAAAGCAGTCAGAGCCAGGATAGTTGTTACAGGTCTCAGTGCAGAGACAGTGAACTACCCGATTCCCACCAAATAAGGATGGACAAGAAAGCTTCGTCTTGTTCTCACTTCCACCACAAGACTCTAGAAATAACTTCAGTGACTGGACTTCAGATGGTGGAAAGAAGAATCAGGCTTCAGCACACACAAATGCTTTTTAATGAGAAAGAGGTGTCTCTTCCTGCTGCTTTTGACAGGTTAATATGCTAGAGCTGCATCTTTCTCTGTGAACTACATATGGAGTCTAGGCATGAGATTCAAATTGCATCTGAGTGTCAGCAGTGGGCCAGTATATTACAGCTTGGTATTTAAGTCATGAAGACATGTTTGGTTTCTAGCCTGCAGTCAGTGCACATATCTGTTCTGTGGAAGTCCTACATAAGCAAGCTATGGTCTTTGCCCTGTTGCATCAAGAAGGAACATCTGATAAGCAGTTACACATTTTTCCTCACCAGGACATCTCCAAAACAGTCTCTGATTCCATGCAGAACTGCAATCACTAATTCATTTAAGGTTCAGTTTACTGTAGTCACTGATCAAGCTGCCTACCAGAAACAAATTAGTTCATGTTGTTTGTGAGTTAAGGAATGGTGTAAATTTTTTCTTCAAAATTACTTGGTGCATGAGCTTTCCCCAGACTACTGCAGGACAGATGCACAGAAGGAAGGTTGAAATCAAAGAGGTTCTGCAAAGGAAGGACTGTCTACAATGGAATGAGTTTATCACTGGAGAAGAATGCATGGACTCACCATCAGTCTTCACACTCCAGGTCAACTGGAAGCCATCGGTCATCAGATAGAAGTTCTTTAAGTCCTCTGGCAATGTGCAGGAGTTTTTCTGAAAATCACAAAGCGTTATGGGAAAATGCAACACATGCCTCAAAGCTAAAGAACAAATTAATGTTGCTGCAAAATATGTGCCACCAAATTTTTTCTCAACTGCAGGATGACTCAAGTCAGCTTGACAGAAAAAAGTATGTTTGTCAGGTCTGTGCTACTGTATTTATGAAGACTTGGGAATATTTCACAATGAGCAGTCAGTCATCACAAGCTTATTATAGCACTGTTCCCCAACTCAGATGACATGAACCTTTGCCACTAACAGCCACTCCAAGGTCCTACATATAAGAACAATTGTATTTTTCATATATGTGGCTTACAAGAGTAGAGATCTGCCATAAATTAAATCAGACTAAACCTACCTATTCCACTAAAACATGGTTTCCTTCTGAGGAATTTCACAGAGTCACAGAACATTAGAGATTGGAAGGGACCTCAAAAGATCTTCCAGTCCAATCCCCCTGCCACAACAGGATCACCTAGACCAAGTCGCACAGGAACACATCCAGGTGGGTTTTAAACATCTCCAGAGAAGGAGACTCCACAACTGCCCTGGGCAGTACTCTTCACCCTCACTGTGAAGAAGTTCCTTCTTATACCTGTGTAGGATTTCCTATGCTCCAGCTCACACCCATTGTCCCCTGTCCTACCATTAGATGACACTGAGAAGAGCCTGGCTTCATCCTCCTGATAATCACACTTCACGTATTTCTAAACTTTAAGGGGGTCACCCCTCAGTCTCCATTTCTCCAAGCTAAAGAGACCCAGCTCCCTCAGCCTTTCCTCATAAGAGAGGTGTTCTACTCCCTTCATCTCACTTCCATGTTGGTGAGAGAAGTGTATAGTCAACGTTGCACATGACGTTTCACTTAACGAACGTGTGTGCCAACACATACAGCGCCAGTGTCACAAACCTGCTGGCCTGGCTGTATCCCACTGAACCTCAGTGCTTGGCTGGGGCTCCTAAGCCTGCTTTCTTTTCCAATAGTGGAAAAAGTGACTTCGGCAAGCAGGTAAGAGTGCTTCTAAGAACATGGGTACTTATTCTACATCTATTTTAGTTGCGGAAGAAGCCTTTCTTAAGTTCAGTTAAGAAACAAGTATGAGGAAGGAATGATAAAAGCTTAATCCTCAGAAAAATGAAGAAGCCAAAAGGGCTACAGGCAATTGCAGGCAGGCGCTGCTCCTGGTCAGAGAATCAGCTGCAAATCAGTTGCCCTCTGTTCCTGTTGATGTGTCAAAACACAAAATGAAACAGTACAGAAGCCTGACAGTTTTAAGAAGACAAGCACATGCATGACTCAGGGAGTAATCTGTTGTTTTGTTTCCAAGGGTTTGAGAGGGAAGAAAAGACAGAAAAAAATGGAAGCCAGTTAGCATTTCTTTTCAAACTCGAGATTACAAAAGAACCAGACTGCAAAACTCAGCTTACTCTCCCGTGATGAAGGTTCCATTATCTCTGTGTTGAATTGGTCAAGGTAGCACCACCCTCCTAACTGCACTCTGAATGTCCAAGCCGCAACTCCTAGTCATTCTCATGTGCTTTTAAATCTGCTCACGAACAAAGACAAAAATAATCTCCTCGAGGGTCAAGCTCAGAATCACAGAATTATTTGGTCTGGAAAAGACCTCTAAGATCATCAAGTCCAGCCTATGACCAAATATCACCACATGGGCTAGGCCATCCCACTAAGCGCCACATCCACTGTTTCTTTAAAGGCCTCGCAGCATGGTGACTCCACCACTGTCCTGGGCAGTCCCAGAGATTCCAGAGTTCCACATTCCAGAGTGATCACTCTTTCCATGAGAAAGTGCTTCCTAATATGCAACCTAAACATCCCCATGTGCAGCTTCAGGCCCTGTTCTCTTGTCCTATCACTAGTGATTGGGAGAAAAGCCAAACCCCCACCTGTCTACAACTTCCCTTTGGGTAGTTATAGAGATTTCGTAAAGTCCCTCCCTATGTCTCCTCTTCTGCAGGCTGAACAACTCCACCTCCCTCAGCACTTGAAGACATTCCCTCCAGTCTCTTCCCCAGACTTGCTGCTCTCCTCTGTGCCCGCTCCAGCTCCTCAACATCTTTCTTGAAGTAAGGGGCCCAGAACTGCCCTCAGTACTTGAGATGAGGTCTCACCGGTGCCCAGTACATATCTTTGTCAATAAACCAGGACAGACAATTTTTTTCTATACAACAAGTTGTTCTGATACCTGTTGATAATCACAGGGCTCAGGGAACTACATTCAGGAGAGAAAACAGACATATAATGTTGAGATTTGCAACACAGCATGTCTGATAATTCGAGTACCTTTATGACAGGGCTTACAGATTTTTCTGAAAGAGGTGTTCCTCTTTCATTCAGCTGGTTTTAAAGACATGGTCTGCTTTGTGCAGCGAGCCTGACGCTCAAAGCGAGAAATGACGGAATTTCAAAGCTCAAGAAAGTTAAGTACAGGTCAGCAATTCTGTCCCTTATACTGGTTTTCCTTGCCACAGACCAAGATGTTATTCAGATAGATATGTACAGAGTGGCCTCAGAGGCCTGGGTGTGTTTTGGAGCTTTTTCAGAATTGTTCTGGAGAAGGCAGAGAAGTAAGATGTTAATGGATTTCCAGTACTGTGCTCTGCTGGGAGTGCTTTCCTGCAGCTGCCAGAAAACTCAAAAGTCTTAACAAAATAAAGGAAGGATGCTCTGGTAACTGAAGAAAAAAGATGTGCGCATGTAGTTCACATAGCTCTACTTCACTTGGGGCACAAATCCATAATCTTTCAAGAGATGCTGAACATCCTCATGTCTGCAACTGGTCCTTATCCAGTTATCCACTCTGGTGTTGTCTTGATGTTTATATGCAGTGAGACCTGCCTAACAGCTGTCTATCCAGCTGCAGTGCTGGCCACTGGTTATCTGTAATTGGCATGAGCCAGGGAAGGTGCTGGCCTCCTGTACATGTCACCCCCCTCCCTGAGGACCAGGGCAGTTCTCTGCCTGTTAAAGCCTCACAGACATTTGCAGTTGTTACAATGCCTGTCTGCTAAACTGTGGTCTAAATGCAATGGAGGACCCTCTAACCCATACACAACCTTCACTTTGTCATATTAGCTGATGTTCCAAGCATACAAATTTATGCCAGCAGACTGTTGCTGCTGAGTCCCAGATATTAATGATGTTGCAACTTGCAATAGAGCAGGTCACTTCATTTGCTCTGTCTGCAGCCAGGTCACTAGCTCAGGGGTTTCCTAACCTAGGTAGGAAAAATTCTGAGGCAATAGGTATTAAAATAGAGAATCTCATACTGTAGGAGCTTTGTTTAGAGAAGAGTTTATTGTTCTTCGATAAGTGTCTACTGATAGCTGAGGCCCTGCTGGTAAGTTTCAGGAGATTACTAAGTCATGTGGACGTATCTGAAGTTCTTCAAATGCCTTTAAAAAACACACCTTTTCCTGTGGGTTCTTCTCAGTTCTAAGTATTTATAATTTCATGCTGCTCTTTCACCACTTTCAGGATCAAGCTGTAGCAGTAAGTGCAGTGACTAGGTCTAAAACTATGAAGAAAACATGAGCTACAAAGCCTGAGCAATGTACAAATGTTTACACAGCACTTGCAGTCCACTTAGAACCCTGCAATTTTAGTTTATTTACCCCAGTAGTGAAAATACATATGCAAACATCTGTCTTGGGTTAAGAGGGTGTTATCCTCTAAGCAGGAGAAGCAAATCCATTGGGACGACAAAACCCTAAGTTTTAAAATCTTCCACCACAGTATCCAGTTAAATCCTACTACAAACTGGGATCAGCCCAATTTAATAAACACAGCTGATTAAGACAAGGAAACAAAAACCCACATCTGGATATATCAGATGCTGCAGGAAATCCTCTTCTGGATGGAAACTTGTGTATGCTTCTCCAAGTGGCTGCCTTTCATCTTATTTAGAATTCTCCTATCCATGTCCCTTTGCATGGTTTTCCAAATGATGGTGCAAAACACATGGATGAAAAATGTTCTCTAGGAAAATATCTCTATATAGAGTTCCTGTGTTCTTTATGAAAAGACCTCCATATAAAAAAGCTTTTTCTCTCCCATCTGATGGAAGAGATTTATGTAACTTCTCAGGACTTCTAAGTAGCAGAGCATTATCAGTAGTCACTTTTCTCACTCCCTAACATCATGTTATTTTGTGGCTGGTGTGACCTAGCTGACAACGAATGCAGATGTTAATTTATGGAACACTGAGACATGATTGGTCTACATTTTATAATTCTGATTCAGGAGGCTCCCAGGCGTTCACCCTGCTTGGATTCCCTGGCTAGAAATGCACAGGGCTGGGGTAGACCTGATCCCCTACTTCAGAGACTAGGATCTGAAGTTGTGCGGTCAGTTTTTCAATCAGAATAATACAACGCCCCACAGCAGGAGGACACTGCATCAGAAACACTGTCTACACAAATCAATCCCAAAACTTCTCCAGTCTCTCCTGTCAAACTTGAAGAAACATCACTTTTCTCATACACTGGCTATGCTGGATGATTCTCCTATGGTCAAGACCAAAAGGCAGGTTCAAGGTGTGCAGATTCTGTGTTCATGAGTATCAGAGATGGCAGGCTGGCCTAATGCTGAGGGAGGGCATACAGGGAGAATGGCAATAAAAACCTTTGATGATGCACATGCCTGCATGCACAGCTTTGAGTAAAAAAGAGATCTAGCAAAAGCAGATCTGCTAAAAAAGATGTGGAGGAAGAACTCTAGGATAGCCAAGCACCATGACCACAGTTCCCACTGTTACTACGTCGCCTAGCAGCCTAAGACAGAAACCAAGCTGCCTGAGGGCTTTTTCATGACAGAAAAAAAATAGATCTTTGTAGACAAAGTGAGTAAGAAGAAAAGAAAAAGTTTCCTGTGTATATTGGCAGAATATCAAAGCACCAGCAAGGCGACGGGCTGGAACTGTTCACAGTCGGTCAAGGAAGGGCAGTTCAGACACTGCTACCAAGCCAGTCAGAGGAACAGGCAAAATGACCCCTTTCATTCCTTCATTTTGCTTGGCCTGATGTTGTGCCAAGCTCTGGGTGCTCCAGCTCCTCTTAACAGAATGTTGTCTTCTATTTTTTGAAAACCAAACAATGATGTTAGCAGCTTATTTTTCTTCAGGTTGAGGCAAACCCAAAACAGAGTTCAGACACTGCTGCAGCATACCAGAGTGCCTCCTAGAAATATTTTGGTATTAACTCCTACTTCTAAATACTGCATATAGAGGGAAGCAGGGCAGTTGCCAGCTTATATTAGGAGTGCAAACTGGTTCTCAGGAGGAATCCAGCTACTAGCACTGGTGTTCCAATGACCTGGTAACTGTCTCTGATCTCCCTTCTATTGCTTGTCTTGCTTTTGTGTGGAAGAGATACTATCTTAGTAGGTCTAAATGTCAGGAAAAGTGAAAAAATTATCTGCTCTATTAAAATTTTTGTAACAGCTTGAAGGGTTGACTCGATGATCCCAAGGGTCTTTTCTAATCTGAATGATTTTATGATTTTATTCTATAATGTTTTGAAGCTAAACCCATGTAAAGACCTGCCAATAAATATTAATTTATATTTATATTATTTAAATATATTCATGAGTCTGCTAGTTTTCAATAAAATATTCAGGATTTACTTCAGGCTTTGTCTTCTGAAGTGTGAGAGTTAATGGGTCTTTCTGCCTGTGCAAAAAGTCTTGGAAAAAATCTCTCCTACTCTGCTACTGTCTCACAGCACTGTATGCTGTCATGAAGTTCACCTTCCACTGCTCGTGGAAACCTTTCACAGCTGTCTCATGGCAGCTAATGGATATTCAAAACCTTGTCTAAGATTTTTAACTGTACATTGTAGTAGCCAGTTAAATATTAGCAGAAATGGGGCACAGTCCCATTTAACAAAAAAGCTTTTTGTCAGCTTTATCAGGTTGTAGTTATAAGTAATTATAAAATTAGTTCCATTTAGGAGTTTCTGAATACCTGACATTTTAAGTTAGAAAAAACATCTATGCACTGCAAAACTAAAATAAGACTTGAGAGGGACTGCAAAACTAAAATAAGACTTGAGAGAGGTTCTTCTCCCCCTCTACACTGCACTAGTGAGACCACATCTGGAGTATTGTGTCCAGTTCTGGGACCCTCAGTTCAAGAAGGACACAGAGCGCCTAGAGGGCGTCCACCGTAAAGCAACAAGGATGATGAAGGAAGTGGAACAGCTTTCATATAAGGAAAGGCTGAGGGAGCTGGGTCTCTTTAGCTCAGAGGAGACTGAGCGGTGACCTTACTAATGTCTACAAATACATGAGGTGTGGGTGTCAGGAGAATGGAGCCAGGCTCTTCTCAATGTAAGCTGGTGATAGGGCAAGGGGAAATGGGTGAAAGCTGGAACATATGAGGTTCCACATCAATATCAGAAGGAACTTCTTCACAGTGAGGGTAACGGAGCATTGGAACAGGCTGCCCGGGAGGGTTGTGGAATCTNGAGGTGTGGGTGTCAGGAGAATGGAGCCAGGCTCTTCTCAATGTAAGCTGGTGATAGGGCAAGGGGAAATGGGTGAAAGCTGGAACATATGAGGTTCCACATCAATATCAGAAGGAACTTCTTCACAGTGAGGGTAACGGAGCATTGGAACAGGCTGCCCGGGAGGGTTGTGGAATCTCCTTCTCTGGAGACGTTTAAAACCTGCCTGGACATTTTCTTGTGTGACTTGGTCTAGATGATCCTACCGTGCAGGGGGATTGGACTACATGGTCTTTAGAGGTCCCTTCTGATCCCTAATGATTCTATGTAAAAAAAGGTAAAAAAAAAAAATTAACAGAAATGTTATTTAGTGATTTTAAAAGAAGAGAGTGGGTTTGCTGGAGGAAAATAATGTAATTTAGGAAAGAGTTTGGTCAGTTTTCTTTACATCACGCGAAAAGCCCTGCAAAGACTTTCATAACCAAAGACGCAGAGGGGAGTTAAAGATACAGACTGACGAGATTTTGTTAAAACGGCAAGAATGAAGAAATCATTACTTGTGTAAGTACTGCCACCTCGTGGCTACGATGAAAACAACAGAGACAGACGTTAACATATACCGGTATCTAAATTCAGGTAAGATGAGTTTGGGGAAAAGTGAGGTACAGTTCCATCCCATGTTAGTGCCAAGTGCTTTGCACTTAATTATCACTACAGGAGATGCTTAAACACTCTTAGAACTGCTGGAGAGAGTCCAGCGCAGAACCACAAAGATGATGAAGGGAATGGATCATCTCCCTGATGAGGAAAGGCTTAGAGAGCTGAGTCTCTTTAGCTTAGAGAAAAACAGACTGAGGGGTAACCTCATTAATGTTATACATGTGTGAAGTGTGGATGTCAGGAGGATGGAGCCAGGCTCTTCTCAGTGTCATCTAATGATAGCACAAGGGGCAATGTATGTAAGCTGGAACAGAGGAGGCTCCGAGGTGACCTTATTGTGGCCTTCCAGTATGCGAAAGGGGCCTAGAAAAAGTCTGGGGAGGGGCTTTTTAGGATGTCAGATAGCAACAGAACTAGGGGGAATGGAGCAAAGCTGGAGATGGGTAGATTTGGACCAGATGTGAGGAGGAAGTTCTTCAGTGTGAGAGTGGTGAGAGCTTGGAACGGGTTGCCCAGGAAGGTGGTGGAGGCCCCATCGTTGGAGGTGTTTAAGGCCAGGCTGGGTAAGGCTCTGGCCAGCCTGATCTAGGGTGGGGTGTCCCTGCCCACGGTAGGGGAGTTGGAACTGGATGATCCTGTGGTCCCTTCTAACCCAGACTGACCATATGACTTGGTCTGGGTGATCCTGCTGTGGCCTAGAAGATCTTTCGAGGTCCCTTCCAATCCCTAATGATTCTATGATTCTATGATTCTGTGATAGGAGGTTCCACATCAATATGAGAAAGAACTTCTTCCCTGTGAGGGTGACACAGCACTGGAATGGGCTGCCCAGGGGTGCTATGGTTTCTCCTTCTCTGCTGACTTTATCCCCAAAGCTCAAGAAGTAAACGAAAAAGAAAGCAGTTATCTTACAGTTTTTGTCAATGCAACTGCAGCCAAAGGCAAAGACATAGACAGCAAAGTCCATCACCTCCATCAGCAGTTGAGCTCATCCTGACAAAATTTTCACCATTTACTTAGAGAATTAACTTAGTGGATGATTATGGAATCGGGGAGCTGAATATTTATTTTCACAGTATCATAGGGATTGGAAGGGACTTTTGGAGATGATCATCTAGGCCAAGGCATCTCAGAGCAGGTTCTCCTAGAGCAGGTCACATACGAACACATCCAGGTGGGTTTTGAGCACATCCAGAGATGGAGACTCCATAACCTCTCTGGACAGACTGTTTTAGTGCTCCATTACCCTCACTGTAAAGAAGAGTGTTCCTTATGTTTTAATTGAACTTCCTATGTTCTAGTTTGTGCTCCTTGTCACTAGGTATCACTAAGAAGAGTCTGGTCCCATCATCCTGACACTCACTCTTTAGTTGTAAGAACTTATTTGGATCAAAGTGCTTTGGCTAAAGCATTTTGAAGTCTGGCTTTACAAGAATAGCTCAATTTTGAAACAAGCCTGTTCAGCTCAGAGGAGCAGCAACACCTGGATATGAGAGCAATACTGCGTTCAGGAGAAGCAGTACTCAACAGAAGAATGAGTGAATGCCACTATGCTGCTTACAGACCTGACCTGGCTCACAGTCAGGGTGCCTGAGACTTTCCAGCACAGTTAATTCGACACCCGAATAGCAGCAACAGGAATCAGTTCACTCAAACCCGAAAAACCGGACACTGCTGCCTGACCTCAGTTGCTGGCTACTGTACAAGTTTCAGCAAACAACACAGGCCTGCATCACAAACATTCTGACCTAGATATATAAATTCTTGATAAATATCATTAATTGGGATAGGGTGTTACCAAAACAAGTGCAAGATTTTTCCCTACTGTTTAGGAAAATCTGTAAATGGTGAGGTGTCATAAAGGGCAAGTTATTTTGTGTAGTCTTTGGGACGTGTGCACGAGGGCATATGTTGGTCTGCAAAGATCCAACAGCACTGCTGAGCTGATGTCTGATGATGAAATGATGACTGGAAATATGTTACTGCTCCTGGGCTGAAAGCCGTGGGCTACATCCTGCTGAAGCTAAACTCTTTAGCTAACAGCAGGAACAAGATACTTGGAGGTCCCCGGGAGCAGCACCTCAGTAAGAACAATGTTCTCCACTGAGTCACCACTGTTGCTGCCTAGTACAGTTATCTGTTTTCTTTTTGGAGTTGTCATTGTAAACATACCCACACTGATAAAATGTCTCTAAGACTTCTAAGTGTGATAGCCTAAAATGCAGAGCAATACCCAGCTGAAAAAAGAAACATTTGTTTAGGCTCTACTGTGCATCAGTGGTGGTAGCAGGCTGTCTCACAAACACAAGGTATCCATTCATCCAACATTCTCCATGGGCTTCTGCACATTCAGATGGATCCCCTTGTGGTGTTATTATGAGAATACTCACCTGCTCCCATGAAATGATTGTGTGGCGTTCAGCTGGTTCCTTTTCCACAAAAGTCACATCAGTAACTCCTGGAGAAGATTCTAAAAAGAAAAGTGGAGCATGTTTGCTGCTGGCACTGATTACACCAACAGTGTGAGCCAGACGCTTCTGCAAGTTAACCAGACTGACAGCTGGGGAAACGGCACTAGTGACTGCAAGCACTGTTCTCCGATTGAGCAGTCACTTTCTTTTGTCTGTGACTGTACTTGGCAAGTCTTGGCATGAGGATATCTGGTGCTGCAAGAGACACCATCCTTCAGTGATTTTTATAGACACACAGAGACATGTTTTGTATTTGTGTGATCTTTTGCAGAGGATTTGCAAAAAACCCAACCATGGATTCTCAAGGCAAACTCTAAAAGAGAAGCAAGTCTTTCTTCATGAGCATGCCCCATGGTTCAATGGGTAGGATATTCTTGTCTTAAGATCTTGTGACATGTTGCTGTGAATTGCTCACAACCATATTCCACAACGATGGGCACACTTCAGCACGGGATAGTGTGGGTTTGAACAGATGTAGAATCTGAACCAGATGCAGAGGGGTCTGCAGAAGCAAACATCAGTTGTCTGGAAGCCCAGCTGGACACAAGCGTATTTATTAAGACCACCGAGATAATTCACAAAAATCATCTGAATATTTTATGGGAAAGAATGCTATACAAATGCAAAATACAAATCTACATGGTACTATCCTTGCAGGTATGTAATGGCAGAATGGTCTCCCTTGTACTTTTATGTTTTACTTCATCTACAGCCAACTGAGACAATTCCCAGTGACTTCATTCACTTTGGATCAGGTCCAGAAAGACTACTAACTTGTTATTGTGGGAACTGCAAACCCAGCACACAGTGCCATGGAATAGAAGTGATCACCACGCAGGGCTTTCAAGACTGTCTCTGATGTGAAAGTTTTGGCTCCCAAAGCAGTTACACATAGTTTAATGGCTTTCTAGTAAAACACACACAGTACATGAGACAGGAAGACAGGCACTGGAGAGCTTTGGTTTAGTTTTTATCTCTAGCTCTGGGTTTTTAATTCTAGCACTAGCATTCTTCTTGTTTATTCTGTCAATGGAAGAGCAGCAATTGGCTCCAGGAATTCTAAACTTCCCTTTAATTGGAAGTATTAACAGATACATTATCAGATAATTTAAAGGACAAAATACGGCTCTAGAAAACGAACCTTCAGATTAAAGTCAGAAAAACTAAAAAACAATAATATCACAGTAGATCACCTGAGTAATTCGTCCAGCCATGGTGGGACGCTGGCATACAGAAGACTCTAATGTTTCTCCAAATTTCATTTCTGATAGGTGGGTGCAAGGCAGGGGGATCCGTCTCTTGCTCGAACATAAGTTGTACGTCCACATGTATTCTGCTTCCAAAGAAGCATGTGGAATCAATGATCTCATCAGTCTTTTCTGTCTGAGCTATGCAAGCCGTACGACAAGTTAAGAGATTACAGAGTAATTGTTATTTTTGTGATCACAGAAAACAGCGAGAACATTTAATTCATCATGCACAATGGCTCAGATGGGATGACAGAAGATTAAATATCCTCTCAGTAGAAGAAGATGTCCAGGAATGATTGAACTAACTTCTAAAGAGGTTGAATCAAATCCAAGATCAAAAGAGTGAGAAATCCAGTCTTAAAAGCCTGAATTTTATATTAAAAATATCCTGAGGGTAAACTGAAGACCACATTTAATAGAAGTGTGAGGGTATGGGCAGGAGCACCATTAAATATTAATAAGGAGTATAAGTCTGCCATGGGTTGCTTTTTCTTCCAGATGGAAGAAACAAAGAAGCTACGTAGGTTAGAGAAAAGATACAGGACACTGTTTAACTAGCTCAGGACACTCCTCCCTATTACAGAATCACAGAACATTAGGGACTGGAAGGGACCTTGAAAGATCATCTAGTCCAATCCCCCTGCCACAACAGGATCACCTAGACCAAGTCGCACAGGAACATGTCCAGGTGGCTTTTAAATGTCTCCAGAGAGGAGCCTGCCTTGGTTCATGAGGAGTGGGTTAGGGATAAGTTGCACAGAGTGGGTGTACATAAATGCATGGGCCCTGAAGGGATTCACCCGCGTGTGCTAAGGGAGATGGCAGAAGTCATTGCCACGCCACTCTCCATCATCTTTTCTAAGTCATGGAGATCAGAAGAGATGCCTAGGAACTGAAGGATAGCAAATGTCAATCTTCAAAAAGGGTAAGAAGGAGGACCCAGGTAACTATAGACTGGTCAGCCTGACCTCCATCCCACGAAAGGTGATGGAACAATTTGTCCTGGACTCTGTCTCCAGGCACATTAAAGACAAGAGGGTCATTAGGGACAGTCAGCACAACTCCACCACAGGGAAGTCATGCTTAACCAACCTGATAGCCTTTTAAGAGGTAATAATCAGGTGGATGGATGATGGCAGAACAGTGGATGTGGTCTATCTTGACTTCAGTAAGGCATTTGACACAGTCTCATATAGCATCCTTGCAGCCAAACTGAGGCAGTGTGGACTGGATGATTGGGTAGTTAGGTGGATGGTGAACTGGCTGCAGGATAGAAGTCAGAGAGTAGTGGTCAATGGGACAGAGTCTGGTTGGAGGGCTGCATCTAGTGGAGTCCCCCAAGGTTTGGTACAGGGATCAGTCCCAGTCAATCTATTCATTAATGACTTGGATGAGGGATTAGGGTGCACCGTCAGCAAGTTTGCTGATGACACAAAGCTGGGTGGTGTCGCTGACACACCTGCAGGCTGTGCTGCCATTCAGCAAGACCTGGAGAGGCTGGAGAGCTGGGCAGAGAGAAATTTAATGAGGTATAACAAGGGTAAGTGTAGAGGCTTGCATCTGGGCAAGAACAACCCCAGGTACCAGTATAGGCTGAGGACTGACTTGTTGGAGAGCAGTGTAGAAGAAAGGGATCTGGGGATCCTAGTGGACAGCAGGATGACCCTGAGTCAGCAGCGTACTTGTGTGGCCAAGAGGACCAACAGCATCCTGGGATGGATTAGAAGGGGGTGGTTATCAGATTGAAAGAGGTCCTTCTCCCCTCTGTTCTGCACTAGTGAGACCACATCTGGAGTATTGTGTCCATTTGTGGGCCCCTCAGTTCAAGAAGGACACAGAACTGCTGGAGAGAGTCCAGCATAGAGCAACGAAGATGATGGAAAGGAACGCCTCTCTGCTGAGGAGAGGCTGAGGGAGCTGGGTCTCTTGAGCTTGGAGAAGAGAAGACCGAGGGGTGATCTCATTAATGTCTATAAATATGTGAGGTCTGGGTGACAGGAGGAAGGAGCTGGGCTCTTCTCAGTGTAATCTGGTGATACAACAAGGAGCAATGGGTGCAAGCTGGAAGACAGGAGGTTCCATATATATCAGAAGGAACTTCTTCCCAGCGAGGGTGACAGAGCACTGGAAGGGGCTGCCCAGGTGGGTTGTGGAGTGTCCTTCTCTGGAGACTTTTAAAACCCGCATGGACATTTTCTTATGTGACTAGGTCTAGGTGATTCTGCTGTGCTAGGGGGATTGGACTAGATGATCTTTTGAGGTTCCTTCCCATCCCTAGTGATTCTATAATAACCCCTCCGGGCTGCCCATTCCAGTGCTCTGTCACCCTTACTGGGAAGAAGTTCCTTCTCATATTGATATGGAAACTCCTATGTTCCAGCTTATATCCACTGCCCCCTGTCCTATCATTGGATGATACAGAGCAGACTCTGTCCTATTTTTAGGAGATTTAATGTAGTAATTTCCACAAATGCTTTGCAGTATTAATGAAGAAAGAGCAGATGTAATGGTGTGACACAAAGGCTGATGCAGCATTATCATTCCTCTGAGTACTGCTAATACTGTCTGTAAGTTGGATAAATATATTTTTAAAATATCTGAATAGATACATTCTTATCTAATAAAGACCGTAAATTGTGAACTATGGTTCTGCTCTGGCAACCCAGGACAGATAACATCTCGTATTCAGATATAGTTGTGAGCAATCAATCTTTCTGGACTTCACTATTAGTTGTGGAACCTCAGCAAAATTAAGCTCAGTGGGAAAGATGTTGCTTTTTTTCATGAAATCATTACCTTTGCAATGCTTGTGAGGAATGCCCCACCTCATAGGGGCTTCCACAGACTATAGAGTTAAAAACCTCCCAACTTCATACATACCAAATTCATTCATAAAGAAAGGCTTTTGAAATGGTGCAATGGACGTTTGTTCATCACGGTAATAGAAAACTGGGTCTGAAGCTTCCATATAGTGTTACTAGGGTTATAGTGAGTTTAATTTCTATCTTGGCATGGTTTGAAATCATGGGCTGCTGTCTTGGAGCCCTCATCTGTGGAGGCTGCAGTTAGAACCTCTAGTGGCAAGCGGGAGCTGCAGCCGTGAGTGGAGGGACCCTGGCCGTGTGACCCAGGCCTCTCCTTTTGTGAGGAGACTTCCAGGAGAAGGTCTTTCTGACCGAATTGTGTTCGCAGCTGGTGGCAGAGCTGCCACCCACCTGCTAGTGGCCCTGTAGACCATGCTGACTGAGGTGGTGGCTGCTGCCAGCCCATGCTACCATGGTAGTGGGTACAGGTTTTCAATGCTGTGAGCTAGTCAGATGTCAGGAGTGCAGAAGCAGCCACAAAGTGATTGGTGGACTGATTCGTGTCATTTTGGCCATGTGGCCAGTACCATCTTGGTTTTTTTCTGGCCATAGGGCAGAGAAGATCTGTCACAGTGTGACTGAAAAACTGGGAAATGCTTGAGTAAGTGGGAGGAAAAGGCCCAAGAGGCATTCGATGCTTTCCTTTACTGCTTGGCTAGACTGCATGTGCTGAAGAAGCTGAAGGAAATTGTGATTCTTAAACCTTTGGCAAAATTGCTGAGACTGCGTGTGAAGTGTACGCTGCTGCACCCAAGTGACCACGGCCGCCTGAAGGTATGCTCACCCACCCCAGTCAGTCCTCTGGCCCATCTGCAGGCCATGCCACATAGTGGCTTGAGGAACTTGCCAAAAGCAGGAAGAGAAGGAGTGTGGATGGTTTGGAGCTGCTGAGGCTGGCAAAGCCAGGGAAGGAGCCTCTGCCCCAGGGACAGTCTTGGTTATCTGTTTGTCTGCAGTATACGCCCCTCTCCCCAGGAGCTCCCCAGCTGATGGCAAAGGCTACACAGTCCTCTCCCCTCTTTACAGTATGTGTGTAACGGCACTGTGACACAGTTTCTTTTTGTTTACTTCTTTGGGGAATTTTTCCCTCTTTCTTTCCGTTGGGTGTGGGTCCAATAAAATCTTTCCTTTTCCCCAAAGTTGCTTCATTGCCTCGTAAGTTCTACCCAAGGGTTGGTTGGTGCATTGCAGAATGCAAGCACCAACCAAAAAAACAAATTGAGGCCTTTTAACCCATGGCACTCCTGAAAAGTTTCACAAACTCAACAGAGTTAAAAGCCTAATAGTGTTTTTATGTGTGGTAGGCAGAAAAGCATCTACTAGCTTCATGAGGCTTCCCAGAAGAGTATTTAAAATGCCATAGTTTCTAGTGCGGCAAACTCCCAAGTAAAGCATCTTGCTGAACCCTTTGTTATTTGAAAGAAACAAACACTGAACAGATTGTTAATGTTTCCCAATTAGTTCAGCAATTCTAATTAATATAGTGGCACAAGCTTTGGACTACTTCATTGGGAAAAAATGCAGAAATTTCCCAGAAGGAGTGGAGAGATGGGAGAAATGAACCAGAATAGAATAACACTGTAATGGACTGGGGTGCACGTCACTACATTGTGCAACACAAATTGTCAGAGACCCAGACAGAAAACCAAAAAAACACAAACCAGGAAACATCTTCCATGTGAGAGGGATGCTGCAGACCCAACCTGCATTGCCATATCTCACTCATGTACATAACACACCCATACAAAGGAGTACTTAAAGGGCAACACTACTTTTGAACAGAGCTGAGGTCATGCAGATCTCATACATCCAAGCCTGGGTACTGAAAATGTGGGCAGGGCTAGTGATTTCTTTTAAGAAAGCTACTTCAAAGAAGCATTTGCCATGATGGTCGATAATCAGTAGTTTTACTTTTTTCAAGCTCTCACAAAGCAGAAAGATAGTATCCTGACCTCACAGCCAGAAAACAACCAAAAAAACCCCTCAAGAAGTCCAATAGTAAGTCAGTAAGAAGACAGTGAACAGAGTTTGAGGATGAAACTGAAGTCCATAGAAAGCCTTTGGCCCGTATTATCTAACCTTAACTGTTTGAGGAGCTGTTTTAAACCACATGCAACTAGCAATACAGTTAAGTTACCAGATAAAACTAATTCTCCTGCTGCTGCTCTCAGTTGGTAAGTGAGGAAGCTACAGGAGTCACTTTTAGCTTTAAAATTCAGAGTAAGGAGTTCTGGAACTGCAATTTCTAATTTTGTAGTATGCAGGGTGTGGGACAGAGGTGTTGCCTTCCAGCTACACGTGTGACAGTTCTGCGTCCCCAAGCTGCTGACAGATCAAAGTTTTAATGATACAATCCTTATCCATGCAAATACCTTCAGCAGTTCTTCGTGATTATACTGTCAGGAGTAAAGTTTTGTCTGTAAGGCTTTAAGATGTTGAATGCCCTTCACTCACACGGAACTTTAAGGGGAACTTCAGGGATACAAGATGGCTGTAAATCTAAGCAAAGCCATGGCTCTAGATCTAATGGCAACCAGGCATGTTGTGGAAAATATCTCTGGGTGTAGGAATAAGCTGCAGACTGACTATTTAAGGGGAGCTAATACTGAGCAGATTCACAGATTCTGACAGAGCGCTGCACCACACTGGATTCCTTCTGTTGGGCAGGCCACATACCGACCCTATAGCAAAACGCAGGCTAAGAATCACAATGGCTTTGAACAAAACACCTCTTCCACTTTCTTACAGCCGCAGAGCTCTCCTAACCCACTGCTCACGGTTTCTGCTGTCCATTCAAACGCGCGAAGTGGGCTCTCATAAAGCACTACTACATGACTTCAGAGAACGGACCCTGACAGCCGTGACTTGGGGTTCCAGCAGAACCCAGACACCCACATTCCAGGGCTGCACTCGGCTACAGCGCTGGCACCAGGGCCACGGCCCCTTTCAGAAAGCCCTGCCACACGCGGCCCCGCCGGCGCTGACAGAGCTAAGGCGGGGTTCGCGGCCTGCAGTGCCATGGCAGGCCATAAGCGCTCGTTCCCCGCGCTGCGCGGTTTCCATGACAACCTACAGCCCCTCACAACCCCAGTCCAATGTTCTCACCCAGGATCCGTGTGACCCCCAGAGTCAGCTTGTCCAGGTAGGGCTTGATACTAGCCGAAGGCTTCTCCTCCATTCTCCACCCGCCTCCCCTCACCGCAGCAGACTCTCGAGGAGTGGGGAGCGACTACTTTTGCCCTTTCTCCCACTCCGTAGCCGCGGCTGCCCCTCCATCCTGGGGCCTACAGCTCCCGGCGGCCCCTGGGATAGGCCTACAGCTCCCGGCAGCCCTTGGGATCGGGGCTCGGCGCGGGCCGCCAATGGGCGGCGGGCGGCGGCGGGCGGCGGGGCCACGCTGGGAGTGGCGGTTGTTTCAAGATGGCGGAGGCGGCCGCCGGGCCGGCTAGGGACGGTGGCTGGATCCGCGACGGGACCCTCCGTATCCTCTCGCGGGGCTGTGGCTAGTGTGGGATGGTGCTCTGGGGAGTGTTGTCCTTGCAGGGCGTTTGGGTTTCGGTGCGAGGCGTTATGGGAGTTTGTGTCTGTGGCACAGGAGGGCTGGGGGCTCCGGTCGAGACTGTGGGGTGGAACTCGGCCTCTGAAGGTGATAGGGGGGTTAAAAGCAAAGGTGGTCTGTAAGAGGAGTGAGGTCTGTGGTTCTACATTCAATGTGACTTGGCTGTGAAGTCATCCGGGGGTGAATATGTAGGATATGGGGAAGTGGGTTAAGTCTGTGGAAACTTCATGAGGAATCAACAGTGAGAGGCTGAACAGGCAGCAAGATAAATGTGACTGTTGTAACTGATGCCTAAACTTTTTAGATTAATGGTTGGACTCAATTGTCTTGAGGGTCTTTTCCTACATAACCAATTCTATGATTCCATAATACAAGCATGGAATTTGAGGTGAGTCTGTGGAGGAACTTAAACTGTGAGGGACAAATATGTGGCTGTGGTGGCTTTGTCTCTGGAAGATGTGCAGACTCCTGTTGTATGATTCTGCTTGGGATGTGCATGGAGCTGGTGGTGGCTGTGATGTTGGGGATTCAGCCTGTAAAAGTCGGGCAACGAGAGGTGTGCTCACAAAGTTCATAGGCTCAGAAGAAGTTAGCATTGGTGTTCAGGCTTATGTGGCCGAATTAGAGGCTCTGCTACTTGAAAATATTAGGGTGGAACTGTCAGTCTGTTGGAGCTGTTAGTTTAGCTGTAGGTGTAAGGGACTTGAGATGTTGCTGTTGCTTACACTGAGAATAGAATTCCAGCGTTGCCTAGAAGTAATTGAAAAGCACACATGTGTACTCTTGTTTAGGGAGCATGATATGATTTCCCATTTGTGTGGAAGTAAAAATCCTACAACTTTCTCTCTGATGTGATAGGCTAATGGTTGGTAGTCCCGTGGCAACAAATGGTATGGGACTTTGTCAGTTCTCTGGTTGTGGAAGTGCGGATACAGTTGCAGCAATAGTGAATTGCCAGGGGAAGCGCGGAGAAGCATGCAGTCGACTCAATATGAGTGATAGAGCAAGTTCTAATTTATTATACCTAAACATTAGTTTATATAGAATTAGGCTTAACTGCGTGTTCGAAGCTTATTGGCTCTTAAGTCTGTCGCTATATGATTGACATAACTATTCCAAACACTTATTGGTTAAAAGACCTGATACCATACAAACAATCAAACTCCGTTCTGACTACAAGTCATAAAAGCATCCTGTCTTAGCGCCTTGGCCTTGCTCAATACAATGTTGCAAGACTTTTGCTGAGTCCTTGGCTTAATCCTTAGTCATAATCTCGTCGTCCATGCTATCTTCAGTGTTCAATCATCACACCAGCTGCTTCCCATGGCCTTTGTTCCCAGGCCTAATTCAATTCTAACTGTTCCTGCTCAAAGCCTGGATTGTACAGCGCCTCTATTGATCCATGTCCCTGTTCTCTTAGCCACTCTGCAACAGTGAATTTTTGCGAATTAGCTGCTGGAGTGACAGGTTGTTTCCCATGACTAAGTACGGTTTCTTGGACTGGTAGTAGCTGCATGCATCATGATGTTCCCAGGAACAAGGTTTTTCCTGACAACCAAATCTGTTTAATGTGTTTTTGCAAGTAGGGAGTGTTGTCTCTGATCTTGGAAAAGTTAAAATACCCAGAATTGCATTTGGCACAAGAACAAGCGGTAGCAAATGCATTCACAAAAGGACAATGGGGATGGGAAATTTGGGAGATTTGGTAATGGTGATTTAGTAGCTGAACTTCCCTCTGAAATTGCTGAGCAGACACAGCACAGCAAGGCAGATACGCTGTTGCTTGCTGTAGGGGAACCACACAGCATCTTTAGATGTTCAGTTTCTTCAGTGTCTGTGAAGACGACCTCGCTTGCTACCTTGAATGCTAACTGTTTTGGTACAAGGTTTATAGTGTATGTAATTATCTTGCTGAGATAAGGCACATGGCAGAGGTTTAATCTTCAATGGCTGGTCCTTCACTCTGAGACGAGTACATTGGACCTCTTTATGAATCAGCTCCTGAGTCACTGCATTTGTCAGGCCAGATGAATAAAGAAACCTGATCTGGTTTTGTTTTGTTCTCCTGCACTAGGCTGCAGACCTTCGTGCGGAAGTGGTCCTGGTAGCTGCGTGAGAAGTAACAGCAACAGCTCTGATTAATTTTTTCATTGTGCTGTGAGGTGTCTGTCCACAGCAATACCAGTACTAGAGGCAAACTTCAAAAGCTGCATGTTGTTTAGGCAAATGTGTTTTATTTCCTGTATCCATGTGCTGACACACAGATTAACCATATGTCAGTGGAGAAGCCAAATGCCTGTGCTGCTGTCTGTTGTTTCCTGTAGTAGTATCAGTTGAAGATACTCTCCTCAGCATCTGCAGACTGCTGTCATAATTGTGCTGACACAGCTGTTAGGGGCTGGGCAGTGATCCAGACTTGGACATTTGATCTACCCCTTGGTGCTGTTTGGAAAGAAGGGACACAGTGCTTCACTTTTAAAGTTGATGCAGCTTCCTCACTTGGTTCATGGCATGTGCTCATTCATGTGTCTGGTGACAGGCAGAGATAGCATGCTGCAGCTTACAGATGAGCACAACAGTGCTCTCAGTGCCTTTTAGACAGAGACGGCTTTGACAGTGATACTGGATGAACATGCTCTCCGTTTGTGTGAGACCTGATGAGTGATACTTGTTTACAGGTGATAAACCACAAGATCACAGTTGAGCCCATGATCCTTTCCACTGTACCAAATACCAGCTGTGTGACAGGCAGTGGGTATTGATTGACCTTTAAGTTGCTGCCCACAGGGAAAGATCTCTAGGCTGTTGCTAATTTTCTTCATCATCTGGTAATTTATTAAATTAAATCTTTGAGATTCTACAATCCAAACTAAATTTCAGTTAAGGTATGAATTTATGTAGGTTATTTGAACTATTTTCACAATTGACTTTAGTGTAGGAAGACAGCTGCAAAACCTTAAATACTTTTGTCTGTAAACAGAGAAATTAGATGATTGTGTTAATTAGTCAGTGTTAGAAGACTGAAGAAGTAAAGGGATGTAAGCAACAGGTACTTGAACAGAATTTTGTGTCCTATGCTTTGTTTTTTATTTTATTATAATGTTAGTTGCTTACATGGGATTAAAAAACATACATTTGGCTAAGTAAAACCATTGCTTTAAGGATGAGGCTATAGTTGACACCCTTACCTGAATTGTGTGGAGTCCTATTTTTAGTGACTACTAGGAGGCAAGGATTCCACTTCAGTGACTGAGAGCATAGCACAAATACTATGGTGTCTGGTCCTCTGTGCGTTCAAGTAATCTAGTAGTTAAGGTCTGGGTTACTTGCAAGTTCTCCAAATTTCTATCAGTCTTCAGGCTTTCATCTGTAAGTTGTCCTGTGATGATCACATGGAATGACCAACTTCCTTTGAAATATTCTGCATTTCTTCTGCAACAAGGACAAGTGCAGAGTCCTGCATCTGGGGAGGAATAACAAATTCCACCAGTACAGGCTGGGAGGTGATCTACTGGAAAGCAGTCCTGTGGAGAGGGACCTGGGGGTCCTGGTGGACAACAGGTTAACCATGGCACAGCAATGTGCCCTGGTGGCCAAGAAGGCCAATGGGATCCTGGGGTGTATTAGGAGGAGTGTGTCCAGCAGATGGAGGGAAGTTCTTCTCCCCCTCTACTCTGCCCTGGTGAGGCCTCATCTTGAGTACTGTGTTCAGTTTTGGGCCCCCCGGTTTAAGAGGGACAGGGATCCGCTGGAGAGGGTCCAGCGGAGGGCTACGAGGATGATTAGGGGACAGGAGGGCATGGCTTATGAGGAGAGGCTGAGGGACTTGGGGCGTTTTAGTCTGGAGAAGAGAAGACTTAGGGGAGATTTGATCAATGGACTTAGGGGAGATTTGATCAATGTTTATAAGTATTTGAAGGCTGGCCAGGAGTGGGGGGACAGGCTCTTTTCACTTGCTGCCTGTGATAGGACAAGGAGCAATGGGTGTAAGTTGCAGCAGAGGAGGTTCCGCCTCAACACAAGGGGGAACTTCTTTACTGTGAGGGTCACAGAGCACTGGAACAGGCTCCCCAGGGAGGTCATGGAGTCTCCTTCTCTGGGGACTTTCAAGGCCCGTCTGGATGCGTTCCTCTGTGATCTGTGTTAGATAGTTTTGTCCTGCTCCGGCAGGACTCTATGATCTTTTGGGTCCCTTCCAACCCCTAACATCCTATGATCCTATGATTTAACCTCATGTACGTTTCTTCACGTGTATTGTACAAAATATGTTCAATTGCAGTATGAGTATTTCAGATATTGTCTTCCCTGCATATTAAGGGGTTCCTCACATAATGACCTCCTGTTCTAATTTAAATAAATATTATTATTTCATTATCTTAGTAATTGCCCTTGTAACTGGGGTTAGTCCCTGGGATCTTGCGTGAAGGTGACCTCTAAGGTAATCTTGACAGGCTGAAAGTTAATGCACAGAGAAGGAGTAATGCTGTTTGGCCTAACGGTTTGTGTAGTGCCTGTTTTTTCCAGTCAAGTTTTACTTGCTTTTGGTGGTCCCAGAGTGTTGCCAATTAGATTTCTTTCCACATTTTTTTTAAAAACTAAAAGCCAAAATACATACTTTTGAGAGTTCTGTTTAAAGAGCCAAGCTTTTTAACTTTCTGTTTATTACCTTTAACAAAGCCACATGCAGTTTCTGATGAATGCTCAGTGGAGTCTGTTTCAGGTATGACCTTCCAGTAGTTGTAAACAAAAGTTTTTCCTGTGAATGCTAAACTTTACAGTGTCTTTTCAGGTATGTGGTTTGTGTACTTAAGTGGGTAAGGTTTAAAGTCATCACAAGTTGTTGTAATGGGACACACAGGATTACAGCAGAGGATTTATGCTCTGCTGCTTCGAAAAGATGACAAGTTTCAGGGGAGTTGTTTCTGTCACAGTTACAGGGTAGCTTTATCCACTCTGTAAGGTAAGCTGAATCCTTAATGTGGTCTCCAAAGAATGTTCTAGCATTAAGTATGTTCAGGTTTATTGTAAATTTTGAAGAATTAAATTAAAATGAAGGCTCTCCTCCCCCTCTACTCTGCCCTGGTGAGACCGCGTCTGGAGTATTGTGTCCAGTTCTGGGCCCCTCAGTTCCAGAAGGACACAGAACTGCTGGAGAGAGTTCAGTGCAGAGTAATAGGATGATGAAGGTAGTGCAACACCTCCCTTATGAGGAAAGGCTGAGGGAGCTGGGTCTCTTGAGCTTGGAGAAGAGGAGACTGAGGGGTGACCCCCCCCTTAATGTTTATAAATATGTGAAGGGTGGGTGTCAGGAGGATGGAGCCAGACTCTTCTCAATGTCATCTAATGATGGGAAAAGGGGCTGGAACAGATGAGGTTCTATATGAGAAGGAACTTCTTCATGGTGAGGGTGACAGAACACCAGAAGGGGCTTTTCAGGGGAGTTGTGCAGTCTCACTCTCTGGAGACATTTAGAACCCATCTGGACGTGTTCCTCCGTGACTTGGTCTAGGTGATCCTGCTGTGGTAGGGGGATTGGACTAGATGATCTTTCAAGGTCCCTTCCAATCCCTAATGTTCTGTGATTCTGTGGTTCAAGTTTAGTTAGCTCTTTTTACATTGATTTACTGAGTTCATGCTTGTCTACACCTCTGGAATAAAAGTTGGTGTTCTTAGCCCCCTTTATAATTTTTTAGTTTTTTTCATAGACAGCTTTTACAGTGCCAACAGGTCCTGAAAATATATCTCAGCATGGTTAGTACAACTGTGTGTATGCTGACTGTATGTCCAGCAGTTACACATTTTGATGAATCCTAATCTAGGTTTGAAGTAGCAGGGTTGCCTTCAAAACCTGTGGCCAAGCGGCTGCGTTGAAAATCACTGTGTGAGTTGTGGCTAGAACAGTGCAAGCCGTTATAGCCCGTGTCCTGGAAGTGAAGCAGTGATCCTTAACGATGGAAATAGGTTCACTTGGGGAGATATTTTTCCTGTTCTGTAGAAGAGAATTTCAGAAAAGTTTTCTGTTCTGTATAAGCTTGGGGATGTTAAACCTTTAATTTAGTTCTTTCACTCAAATGGCTGGTACACTTCATTAACTAAATAAATGTTATCTGTCTGCTAGTATAAAAATCAGTATTTTTTTGTTCAAAACTTGTTGCACTTCTGAACAGTCAAAACTCAAACCGTGAGGTGCAGTATCAAGAAACTATCAGCTTTCATCTGCCCTGGCAAGTTTTCATGTTAGTGTCAGTGTTGGCACTTTGTAACTTCAGCACCAGGATTTTCTGTGCTTTCATGTTGTTAGTTTCTAATGGTGAACTGACTCTGACTGTGTCAGGAAGATTTTTACAGATGATCTGTGCAGCGTACACTTCAATGCTCTCTCTTGAAAGGAACGAACAGTTAGCCTGAGCAATCAAAAGATTAACTGACTTTATTTTATTATATGAGAGGTACTTTTAACAACGTTCCTGCTGCTTGCTTCCTCGTTGTCTTTGAGTGTCGAAGCAGAAGCTTAGTTTTATGCTTTTGCTTTTTAAACAAATGCAGACTTTTCCATTGAGCCTCAGAAGACAACATGTGTTTCAGAGTTTATTCAGATGCTTATTGTGTCTGTGTGCACTTCAGGTGCTGTTTCTGCTGATACTCGCCTTATTAAAATTTTGTGACGCGAGAAACCTGGGTGAACTGCAGACACACACCTGAAATGCTCATTCCTTTCAGAAATAGATGCTAAGGCAAGGATGCCTTTGGAGTGGATCCTGTTGTAGAAAACAAAAGAAGGGTGCATTTTGACTTAATAATGTGTGTTCTGCTTGTTTTTCATCTACAGGAGTGCCTACAAAAGTAAACTTAAGAACAAGATGTTTGCCAAACTGTCAGACAAGTAAAACTGAGCTAAAGGTGCCTGTTGCTGTCGCTTCTGTTTCCACGAATCCTCTTAGAGGGACAGAAGATCTGTCAGGACAGCAGGTTAGTAAAGGCAACTATTTCTTTCTCTTAAGAGTGCACATAGTAGAAACATGGCAGAATCATAGAATGGTTTAGGCTGGAAGTAATAGGTTACTTCCAGCATCATCCAGTTCCATGCTTTTGAATCACTCTTGTATTATACAGTTAAAACTTGGTCTTCCTTTGAGCTAAAATGTCCTCCTTTTTGTTTTCTTTGTGTTGAGAAAATGATGTGTGCCTCACATCTGATCTGATCTGAAGGCAGATAATTCAGTTATCTTTCCTTTGACAGTATTGTCACCCTTGGAATCCTTCAGCGTGACACTAATAACTAGTTGTTTATTTTTAGAGCCCCTCCTTGTCTTGTTCCTTTCAATTTTAGTGTTTATCAGCTCTTGCTTTTAGGAGGCTGATATATACCTACACTTTGCAAATAATGCTGTTAAGCGACGTGCGTAGAGATTTCACCAATAGTCCTCATTAAGCAGAAACTCAACGTAGAAGCATCTCTTAAGTATCTACAAGAACACTTCTTCATAGATGCTTTTGAGTCTCACATTAAAACCAGTTCTGTTGTATTCTATGTGGTTGGCATTACTTGTTGCTTAGAGAGTTTTTACTCCTTTTTCCCTTGAGAGCTGTTGGGGTACAAATAGGCTTTGGTTGTCTTTTTTTTATAATGCCTAATATGTGAGTTCTTAGTTGGAGACTCAAATACGGTTTTATAGTCTAAACAATAAAATGTATTTAAAGCTTTTTCTCTTTTCTGTCTTCTTGTAACCTGTTTTTCTCCTACCTTGCCAAATCCTCATGGAAACTTTGTACCCTGACTTTGAAAGTAAGCTCTGAGTTACTTGAAATAAATAAAAGAAATACATTTTACTTGTTATGAAGAAGGCTTCACAAATATTTTACAAGGAGTTTTTATCACTAGCACAACTCAGTTTCTTTAAGCTGTTGTCTGCATGTCTAGGGACAGCTGATCACTTTCACAGAATCATTCTGGGTGGAAAGGACCCTTGGGATCATCAAGTCCAACCATTAATCCTATTGTGAAGTTCACCCTTAAATCATATCCCTCAACACTACTTCTAAACAATCCTTAACACATCCAGGGACAGCAACTCAGCCACTTCCTTGGGCAGCCTACTCCAGTGCCTGACCACTCTCTCTGTGAAAAGAAAAGTTCCTAATGTCAAGTCTAAACTTGTAGTTTGAACCCATTCTCTCTTGTTCCATCACTAATTGCTTGTGAGATACCAGCACCAACCTCTCCACCACATCCTTTCAGGTAGTTGTAGAGTGTGATGAAGTGTCCTCTCAGCCTCCTCTTCAAACTAAAGAGCACCAGCTCTTTCAATTGCTCCTCGTAAGGTTTGTTCTCCAGGCCCTTCACCAGCTTCGTTGCCCTCCTCTGCACTCTCTCCAGCAGTTTAACATGTTTTACACTGTTAATACTGGTTGGCAGCTCACCATTATAATTTACCAGAATCTTCTTTTGAGGAGAATGGATTAAGCTTTATTCTAATGTGAAACTTGGCAGAACCGATTTACCTTCTCTTTATTCAGGTGGACTTAAGTGCCACAGAGGAGGATAAGAAATTTGGAGAACACTTCAGAAAAAGGTCTTGTTAGGTCTGATACTTTTAATAAATTAGTGATTTGCTATACTGGTCTTGAATAAAATTTCCCATCTTCATACTTCCCGTTTGACAGAGTTGTCTGTTACTCTCATGCAAATTATCATCCAAGTGGTGGTTTATGAAGTGAGAGAATCTTCTGCTTATGTATTAAACTTCCTCCAGAGTTATGAAACCATCTTCTACCTTCAGCTGTCCCAAAAGGACAGAAATCTGGAAAAAAGAAATTATACAGTCTTGGTCTCTCATTTGTCATCTTGTTTTGGTGGTGGAGCTGCTGCTGTGCATAATTTCACAGCTTCATTGTAACATTTGTTGTGGTACAAGCTTACCTTTGAGAATTTTTTGTGTTACATCTATTTGTACCTGTAGGTGATACAAAAATGCACTGACTAACTTTTCAGATTTAACTTTTCATTGCACAAGTGTTTGTCTGACGTTATGTACATATACTTGGATATAGCTTCAGGTACTTCTGTTAAAATCTCCTAACTAATATGAAGCTTCTGCCTGTTTTTTGAATGAAAAATGTCCTGTAAGTTTATTTTCCTTAAAGCGATCCCGTCATATAGCTGCTGAAAAAAATTATCTTCAGATATTTCTTTTTAGCGTGGGAAATGGAAATTCTTCAACCATATGTTTAGTTGAAATTAAATTCAGTGATGTTAAAGACATCCTGTCTTCATTTCTGTGGATAAATAGCATATGTTTGGGAAGGAAACTGTGAAATCAAGTTTCCTTGAAAAGCCCTGAAGTCTAATTTGCCTTCTGAAGCTACTATTTTTTTTTTTTTTTTTCATTTTGCTCTCGCCTTGAAGTTTAACCAGGGGTATACTGAAGGGTTAGGTGAGTATAAAGTGAGTCTGTGTAAAATCACTCCTTTCAGAAGTGTCATAGTCCTTTAATTGTTTCCAACTACTGTTGAAGAAGCAATTAGCTACGAATAGATGGAAGGGGACAGTTCCTCTCTAATGTGTGTAGATCAGCTGCTGTTACTGCTAATGAGGGGAGTGAACCCAGTGTTTGCTTTGTATGCTCGGAGGTTCTTCTGTACTGTATTGTGTGAACTTGGCCGAACTACAGGAATCTGGTAACATTCTTGTGTCTCATGTGAAGCACTTTATGCACTCAGGGAGGTCTGCAATACTCATAGGTTCGTAAAAGTCTAAAATGAAATTAAGTTAAACTTGGCAACAGCTTGAACAGAGAAACGTAGCTCTTAGCGCTGCTTTCATCTTGGGATTCTTATTTTGTGTTTATTGCTAGAACTGAGTCACCAATGCCCGAAGTTTTTGATAAATAAAAACAATTCAGAACTTAGACCTGTTTCCTGCTTGGAAACGGCCCGAACAGGTAATACCAGTCACCTCCGCGGTACAAGGGACTGCTGCAGACATGGGCCGCAATGCGCCCTCTGGTGGGCATGGATAATAAACACTACAGTTCTCAATGTGAGAGAGAAAAACAGGTGTAAAGATTTGTTTTCAGAAGGACTAATAACGGTGAAGGTGGCAAGTAAGTGACTAAAAACAAACAGTAGTACCCATATTAAAAAAATCCTTGGAAACAGGGACTTACTGTCTGCTAACAATATTTTCCCTACCATTTCTTTTGCTGCTTTATTTGCTTCAGTCATAAATCCTAAGATGGATTTTTTTCTTACTCTTTAGGATTTTAATTTAGAAAAGTTTGCATTTGGGTATTGCTGCACTGGATTTTTAAGTTATGAGAACCTGTTGGCTTTTAACTAGTATGAATCAATGACTACAATATGTCTTTAAAAGTTTAGCCTACATGTTTAGTATTGAAGCTAGCAGCTTGCATTTCAATTACAAGTCTTTTACAAGAATTCACCATGATGTGACGATTTGTTTTGCTGAACTGAACTTACATTTTTTTAAATTGGTATTTTATTTGTAGCTGGAATGTGTCTACTTTAATTATTAGGTCGTGAAATGCTTTTAATATCTTATGAAGTATTTGTTCTCCTTGAAGAGTACTTTCTAAAACGTTACTTTAAATTTTCAGGTCACTAATGAGGGAGGGATGAAGAGTGCTTCTTTAAAGGATTTGTGTCCTGAGGACAAGAGACGCATTGCAAACTTAATTAAAGAACTTGCCAGGTAAGAATAAGCATCACCTGAAAATGCATGATGTTTAAGGGGAGTCATTCCTCTAATTAACATCAAGCAATGTAGAACTGCATTATGGAACAATTTGCATAAGGTAAATTTTCTTGCTGGATGAGGCATGAACAGTGAAGCAGCTCAATCATTTTTCCCATTGCTTTCTGACCCCAAATCCCCTAATCATATTGAAAACAGGAGGCAGAAGTTTTGTGAGCTGCAGTAGTTTATCCTTATAAATCTATGCATAGAGCAAGGATTTTGTTTGCTGCTTGTGTCACATGCTTCAAGAAAGACGTGGTCCTCTGGAAATGGCAAACTTTGTTGATATGAAACCTTTTAACACTTGTCAGGGATTAGTTTTATATGGAGTGCCATGTCAAAGGTGGACTGCCCAGGGGAGTTGTGGAGTCTCCTCCTCTGGAGAGGTTTAAAACCTGCCTGGACATGTTTCTGTGCAGCTTGGTCTAGGTGATCCTGCTGTGTCAGGGGGATTGGACTAGATGATCTATTGAGGTCCCTTCCAATCCCTAAAGTTCATTGAATGTGATCTTGTGGCTGAAGCATTAGTATTTGTTCGTGTTTGCACATGCAGAGCAACAAAGATGCCAGTGTGGTTTTAACTTATATAGCCAAACTTTCTTTTGCTTTGATTAATGACTTCACCTTCTCCCTGCTCTTTGAAAGAGGCAGAAATAATTCAAGTTTCTTCCCTTTAGTGAAAGTTTTTTTTTCCTAAGTTTCATTCTGGTGTCAGTTGCATTCATAAAGATAAATTATGTGAAAAGTAGGTTGAATCTGAGTGAGGAGAGTTTTCTCCACTTCTATGTCCTTAACACTTCAGAATCTCTGGAAATCAGCTTCTTACAGGGGCTGTAAAATTGAGGAGGAACACATGGGACTTTGTCAGGCTTTTGCACAACATCAGAGAGTAAAGTCTTGTGAGATGATCTCGAGTCCTTTGGGATAAAAGTTAGTGTCCGTATGAAGACTCCACAAAGGCAAAGTTTTTCTGGAACAAAACTCAGGTTCTCAAGTATTAATGAAATGCTTTTTGCTGTGGATTTCATATGTCTGCACAGTAATTGGCAAGCATTACTGTCCTTTTTATATGGGAAAATTTGGGCTTAGAAATTAAGTTACTTGCTCAAGGTCATGCAGTAAGTCTCTGGTGCAGCTAGGAATATTTTCTGTCTGATTATCCTCATCTGCTGAACCTCTTCACCTGCTAATAATTTGTACCAATATAGGACTTCTTGCTATACACTATTTTAGTAATTTCTGATGTTCCTTATGCCTTAATCCTACCATATATGTTAGAAAATGGCTAGTTAAGGCTGTCATAAAGAGTAGGTTGCTGGGAAATCAGGTTGCAAATGGTCAGATGTTGGTGCTATTAGGACACTGTTGCCATTGTTGATCTATAGAGGTATATTCTAATATTTAAAAAAAGCCTTTTATTACATTGTTCCTCATAATATACTGCTCCCCAGTGAATAGTAGCACACTAATTCATTTGAGGATGGGATTCTTCTTAAATCTCAGATGTTGTGATTTTTCCCTAAGGACAGTTTGATATTTCTGCCTGACATTTCTTCAAAGAAAAAATAGAAGGTGCAGCAACATTAATTCTGAAAAATAAAATCAATGGAACACTATTATTTTATACTTAGTTCTCTTTTATTTTTAAACCTAATCATATTTTTATTGGATGTAATTAAATGTCCTTTGCAGAGTAATAGGGGAGTTGAACTTTAATTCCGCTCACCTCGTCACTTTTTTAAAACTCTCCATAATTTTAAACCCTACTTCTGCAATGATGGAGGGTTTCTACATGCAGTAGGACACTCTTTGCTATTTCAGAGAAGAAAAAGAACTAGGCAACTGCTGGAACTTTTGCACAAAGACTGTCCTACTGCTATACTTGGAAAAATAAAGATTTCACTCACAGAGCTATATTCCACTGTTCCTTATTTTGCTACTATTTGTGAATGAAAACATTGGTGGTTGGGACTAATTCCTGCAGGTTTACTGCAGGATGCTGAGCAGAAATACATTCGTCAATAACTGTCTGCATGAAGGCAGTTGTAAAGTGGTGAAATTCTGCCTGCATGGAAACTAGTAGCAAAACATGATTAACTCCTGGGGCTTGAATTTCATCCAGGTATTGCTTGAGCAGTTCGGGATATTGGTCGTTCCCCTGACTTCTGCAACTGCTTAAGGAGAGCCAACATGCTTTTCTTTCTCCTTGTGTTTTCTGCTCTTCATCTTTGATTCACAGTTCACTTTTGAACATTGGGAAAGTGTATGTGTGTGTGTGTGTGCATTAGCTAATACCTTACAGTGTCAGATTTTGTCTTGGTGTGAGAAAATCCTACTGCTGGCTATATTATGATCCTTTCCTTTGTCAAAAATCAGTTATTGCTGCTGGGGATTCAAGGGGCTGACATTGCATTAGCTGATAGGGACTTTATTATATTGAATTTTACGACAGGGTCGAAAGGACAAACTCTGCTGTATCCTTTCTAATTCTTCTTTCCAGGCTAAATGATCTTGGTTTGTGCTCTGTGCTGCCACCTGTAAATCTAACCATTGTTTTGCCTGTCTTTGAACACACTGTATGTCTTCCCTCTTGAGGTGAAAAGACAGAACCAAACTGCATTCAAAGTTTAAAAGACTCAAATGTTGTAAATTTGAACTTTTACTGTGTCAGCAGACTCTTTTCAAATTGTTTTTGTAGGGGAATTTCTGAGTAGAATGAGTCATGCCCATAAATATCAAAGTTGTTTGTGAGTAAATAGGAAACTCTCAAGTGTGTTCAGACATTATTTTCAAAAACAACCATCATGACACTTTTGTGTTTTCAGCAAGGTGCTGCTGCTGTGGCTGTGAAAGTGGCAGGGACAGTAAGCACAGATTTTAGCTCTGCTAACGAGCAGAGTCCTTTTAAGACTTTCTCTGAGGTTTTAGTACTGCAGGCTACTCCTGGAGCAGTCATCAGCTTATGTAACTCAATGAGCAGTGATGTGGTGAAAACACTGAAAGATTCCTACTCTTGTCCTCCACACTACTGTCAGGACACATTAGCCTCTATCAGAGGGAGAAATGCAGGGGTCTCTGGGACCTAACCTTTGACAGCTGAGCTGTAAGAATTTGCCAGACATCATACCAAGAGGGTTACACTCTGGAATACCGTTCTGCAGTGAAATATTTCAAGTGATATGCAGATTTCCATAACTTGCTCTGTCTTGGCTTTTGGCTGAATGGACAGGTCATAACTTCTGCAGAGTGTGTGTATTCTGTTTGCAAGCATTTGCTTCTCTCTTAACTGATATGTAGCCATAGGACTGTGACTTCTTGGCTTCCTGCTGTGACATGTACATCATAAATACTTCTTCCCTGCCTACATGGTTCACATGTGCCTGTTAGCTCCCATACGCAGTTTGCTTTTGAATGAACACAGAGCATTGATTAAGTGACTTAGCGTTCATGAAAGTTTGATGTTTGTTTTTAGTGATGAGAAGTGGTACCTAACTGCTTAGTATTCTCTCTTTCTTTCTTTCTTTCTTTCTTTCTTT
>VXBP01002061.1:129907-179909 GCA_013400115.1 Rhinopomastus cyanomelas | reverse complement strand
GGCGGGCTTCCGGCCAGTTTAACCTTCCCAACATGGCGGGCTTCCGGCCAGTTTAACCTTCCCAACATGGCGGGCTTCCGGCCAGTTTAACCTTTCCAACATGGCGGGCTTCCGGCCGGTTTAACCTTCCCAACATGGTGGGCTTCCGGCCGGTTTAACCTTCTCACAATGGAGGACATTGCCGTGTCGGCTTTAACGCGTTGAGCGACATTCGTGCGGTTCATCGAGTGAAAAAATTTGGGGAGTGACTGGCGTAATTAGAAGATTAACGGGTGTCAGTGACTGATTATTGAGGGTTTCGTTTGGTTTGTATGCGAGTCGGGGGTAGGTGGAAACACTGGTGCGTAAGTTGTTGCGGTGCTCGTGGTCGTGCGGCAGGGGGTGCTCGTTTGTCACGTCTGGAGTCCCGGCGGCGGCGCGGGGGTCTGTTGCTCCCTGGGACAAAACAAAACATTTGACTTGTCAAAATTTTATTTTTCTCCAGGGAACCACGGGTTGTTTAGGCTGCTAGCTTGCTTTTTTTCAAAATAACTTTTAAAAATAATTTCATTTAAATATTTTCCTTTGGGGCCTCATCTGGCAATTTTAATTAAATCAAACTGAAAATTTAAATGTGGACAAATCTCCCATTTTAAATTCAAGCCAAATCAGACTTGCTTGTCAAGCACAGACTGAATCATTCCAAATCCCTTTGCCAATCATTGACTTCATTACTGAAAGACAAAAAGCTAAAATGACAACAAAAATAAATGAAGCAGGCTTACGGGTTTTCTAAGGGACTTCTAGAGATCATCTAGTCTAACCCCCCGAAGTCAGAGCAGGTTTTCCTACAGCAGATCACACAGTAAAATGTCCTGGGAGATTTTTAATGTCTTGGATGTTGCAGACTACGCAACTTCTCTCGACAGCCTGTTCCAATGCTCTGTTACCCTCGCTGTGAAAAAACTTTTCCTTAAAGTCAGTTTGCCAAACCCATCGTTTGGATGCTTCTCAGCAAAAGAGGAGAAAAAGCTTTTCCCCTCAACCTCAGAAAGGCCAAGGAACCCTGTACTCTTGCCATATCCAACTAGCCTGAGAAAGAGGGTAGAAATGGTGTGAGAAGGCAGAGGGTGTCAGAGCAATGAAGGAGCAGAGGTTTCTGTGTTGAGCACTAGCTTGTGAGGGGCCATGTTACAGCTCATGCTGTAATGTTTAAAGGTACAGATTGTTTAGGACTACAGACAGAACCACCAGAAAGTCGCAATATTGAAACATATCATTATTCAAATACAAACATACAACCCACATTTTTTCAGCCAGGCGCTCATCTTTTTCCTACCTCTATATTTAATCTATAGCAACACTGCGATACCTTGGGAGAAAAAACCCCCTTGCTGTCTGTAATATTACCGTGCGAAGCTTGGTTCTCTTGTCTGTGCTTTTAGACTTCTACAATTTTACAAGGAAAAAAGACCAAAAAAACCACAAAAGTGAGGCAGTTGAAATAAGCAGGTCCAAAGCCATGAAGAGTGTCAGTTCCCCATCAGCCAAGAGCTGTCACTGAGAACTTCTGCAAAAACAGAAAAAGAGCTCGAGGAAAAAGCAGAGAAGATGCTCTGGCTGCACTGTGGACAGGAGCACATAGTGCTCCTCCCAAAGCAGAGGTCATAGCGACAAGCAAATTGCTGGCAAGTGCCGCACGCAGAGGTTGAGGCTGCTGCTACAGAGTGTTTCGTGCTTTGGCTGAAATACTCTGATGTGTCTGACTGGGCTGTGCTGTGCAGCAGAGTAGGGAACAGGTTCAAGTGTTCAAGATTCCGAGCAGTGTTTCGTCCCTTTTTCAGGATGTCTCACACCTGGTCCCAGCTGAGGTATTAAGTGGCAGTTGTTGTTGGAGAGCAACCTCCCTTGGAAACAAGGAGGTAAGGGAGGAATTGAGCAGGACTACAGAAACACCAAGGTGGATGCTTTCCTTTAATCACTGCATCTTAGAAATGCCCAGGTGATATACAAGGGACTGTAATGTAGGACCCGAGTGGAAATGGGGAAGCCTAACTCCTAAGCCCTGAGAGTCCCGACAAAAGGGTCTGGTCAATCTAAAATTTCTCTTTGAATAAAACTGCCACCAATTCACCAGCTGAGCAGAGCAGGACATGTTCTCTTCCTCACCTTAACCAAATGCACCTTCCCCTCAACCCTTGCCCAGCTCTGCGCCATCTCCCAGCGCTGGCCTTTGTCCTGTCATCATTCCACAGGGGAATTCTGAAGTGAGCGGGTTAAACTCATGGGGGAAAAGTGAAAGCAATTAGGTCCTGCCCAGGTGAGAGGGCAGATCGTTAGGGATCCTGTGGTCAGGAGACCAGAAGTCCAGCTCTAAAGTCTGGCAGCAAAGTTCATGTCCCTTGTGTGTCTTTGGATTTCCTTTCCCACAGCTTTTGCCACAGCTCACCCCTGTCCTATCACTGGGTGCCCCTGAACAGAGCCTGGCTCCATCCTCCCGACACCTGCCCTTCACATACTGATCAACATTCGTACGGTACGGGGAGGTGGTTTGTGGTCTGTGGGCTTCACACAGCTCTGTTCCACCTCACTCTGACTACACGGATGTGAAGCAGCGGGGCTTTCTGTCTGAAGCCAGGCACAGCTGTGCACACGCAGGGTGCTGCAATGGGCAGTAGGACCAGGAGGTCCCACAGCCAGGGCCCACAAGATCCTGGCAATGGAGGGCCCCTCTGACACTCCAGAGCTGCCCAGGCCGGCTGAAGCACCCGCAGCTCTGTGGCATCGAGCAGTGATCAGCAAACGCTCCACGCCTGCAAGGCGAGAGCCCGGGCTGTGCCTGCTTTCCGGGTCCTGGCGCTGGGTGTCACTGCAACCCAAGGAACACGGAGCAGCTCCGCGGAAAGGTAGGTCTTGCTTTTCCGTTTGGCAAAAAGGCTGTTTCGAGGAGAGCAGAGAAACAAAAGGGGCAGAGAGCCCTGGCGCGGGGGCAGGTGGTGTCGTCGATAGTACCTGTGAATCCATGCTGTGCATCTTGAATGGGCAGCACCTCGCATTCCGAAGGGAGATGTGGTTTGTGTGGCACGTCGAGCCCCATTCTACGGTCCCTACACCCGCACGGCGGTCTTCTTGTGGCAGCTCACAGGCTTGCTGGGCTGGAAGTGCTCAGTCTTGTTCTCCAGTGAGCAGCAGTTCCAGATTTCTGCGGTAACACAGTTAAGTACAAGTGGAGCTTGAGAGGTTAGGGACAACAATAAGGGGGCTATTTGGCCTTAACTGATCAATCAAGGTTTGCTGTTGTTGTGGGGATGGTTAGGCTTTATGACCTGAGAGGTGATTTGCCAGGGCCGGATCAAAGGGCTGAGCTGTGTGTGCATCCTGCTCAGCAAACCAGCAGCCTGGGATGCTGACGGAGCAGTGAAGGAAGTGACGGTCAGAGACAGACAGAGCCCCTGCGGGTAAGCCGGCAGGAGGAATTTATCTACTGAAATGCAGCTACTAAGACAAATAGGTGAAAGAAACCCCTGCTGACCTTCTGCAGAGACAGAAACGGCTGTCGGGTGGTCTCCGTCACAGACTCTCCCAGCAGCAAGCCCAAGGATGGTTCCTGCTGTCACCCCTGGACAGCAGGACTGTCCACTGACATGGAGGGTGGAGGGGGTAACTATGCTGCCTCAAAGGTTCCATAAGGGATGCACCGCAGAAGATGGGGCTGTTGGTTTTGCAGATGCAAGGAAAAGGTTCAGATTCAAAGCCCTGAGTGCTTGGCTGCTCTGGACCCTGCTTTGACCTAAAGACGTCTAGAGGTGATTTTCCCAGCCGCGATCTAGATTTTTCTTCTCATTTCTGTCTCCTGGGCTCATGGGTTGTGCTCCGGAAAAAAGACAGAAGTGGGGATTCTGGCCGACATCTTCACACAGGAGAAAAACCAGGGAGTTCAAAGACACTGTAGTATGATCAAAGCCCTTTCAGAGGGGAATGTGACCTCGCGGTGGCTACTGAAAGCGCCCTGGGGTTGGTTTAGGAACTGGTTTCAAAATGTGCAAAGTTATCCGTTAAGAGCAGGGCATGAGCAGTTGAAACAGCTGCCGACTGATCAGTGCAGAGCTCAGCGGTGCCTGACCAGAGGCACTCGCGTGCTAAACGGGCTGCTAACGGGGCAACCTGTCAGCTCCGTAGATGTCCAGCCCATGGCTGAGGGAAGCTGGCAAACGACTGTGCGGGACGCAGCTCAGTTCAGATGATGTCTTTTCCCTATCGATGTAAAAATGTAAATCGTGTAAAGGTGAGCTGAGGAAACTGCAAGGTTTGAGGTTATTTGTTGCAGAATGGCTGGAGAACAAAGGCCACGATTCTCTGGAGCAGCTGTGTGAAAGCAAAATGTAACAAGATAAACAGGATGGACGTTGCTATCTGCAAGACTCGAGGTCGCTTCGCCCTTGAGCAGTTTCGGTAACTTGGATTGAGATATGAGAAAGTATCTGGGAGCTGTAACCGCAAGTAGGAGGCGATATGAAAATATTATCTTTTAGGCTTAGCCAATTATTAAGTGACTAGTAGGCATAATTAACTGTAACCGTATATAAGCGAGCTATTCGGGCTGAATAAATGAAGCAATCCTTATCACTCATATTGTGTGGCTGATTGTCTTCCCTCGCCAGCAGGACCCTGATCTCTCACCGCACAAGAGAACCGCACAGTCATGCACACTGGACTGTGAGCTTAATCACAGGAAGCGAAGCCCTGAGTGGGTTGTACAGGTCATGTCAAAAAACGGAAGTAAAACCTTTCCACTACAGCACATTTCACTCCCTGTGCAGCACATGGCATGGAATGCTTTTAAGTGCTTGACCAAATGTGGTCATTTTTAAGGAACCGTTTTTCAAACCTCTTCTTGCAGAGCCAGGGTTAGTTTTCCCTGTTTTGTCTAGTGAGATACGAAGCCTCAAGTGCTGTGGTTTCAGCTGGAAGAATAATATGGGTGACTGGCATTGATGATCTATTCTGTGGCCTAGATGAGAGCATCCAAAGCTTCACCTTAATTACAAAGGCATCCTTGGGTGCAACAAACCCAAATGTGTTGCTACAATCCCAATAAAAATCAGAGAATCACTCTGACTGGAAAAGACCCCTGGGATCATCGGGTCCAACCGTCTACCCTACCTCACAAGTTCACCCCTAAACCACATCCCTCAACACCTCATCTTTAAACACAGCCGGGGTGGTGACTCAACCACCTCTCTGGGCAGCCCATGCCAGCGCCTGACCACCCTTGCTGTGAAAAAATTCTTCCTAAGATCTAGTTTCAATCTACCCTGTTGTAACTTGGACCCATTCCTTCTTCTTCTATCACTAACTGCTTGTGAGAAGAGACCAGCACCAACCTCTCCACAACGCCCTTTCAGGTAGTTGTAGAGTGATGAGGTCTCTTCTCAGGCTCTTCAAACTAAAGAGCCCCAGCTCTCTCACTCTTTCCTTCTAAGACTTATGCTCTAGGCCCTGAAGGTGCCACTTCTCACCCTGAAGGAAGTCAACACTTCCTCTGATAGTTGGTCTGCTTTAATACAAGTTTAACATGGGTAACTATACAAACAGCACAGAGTATATCTTGTACAGGAAGATACACTAATACTTCCAGAAGCCAGGTCCTCAAGAGAAGAGTTTTAAGAAAGGCTGTCATGGTGTGTCCATGCTGGCCACTCTGAACTTTCAAGAGTCTCCGAGGTTTTGCCCCATCTCTAGCCCCTGCAGCCAATAAGTAGGTCTTCCGGTGCTCCCCATGGTTTGCCCTACAGCACAACGGCCAAGCACATGTGAATTAATTCTGGCTAATGTATGCTCTTGGGTGTCCCATGATTGCTCAGATTCAAACAAGCATTTGTTGTCCTTGGAAAGCAATTGGTGGTGTTTAGGCTACAAAATTAAACCAGCTTGAAAATAGTTGACAGCACCTGGATTAGCTGAGGCAGAACTGAGCAGAGCTCAGCTTCGTGGGCAAACAAGAACCATTTTCCTTTAATGCCTAGTGAGAGCCAGAGCTTGAGAGAGGCTTGGTGCAACATGAGGAGAATTGTCATTCTGTCACCTGCAGATCAGGAAGGCTGCAAGACTCAGGTTGGTGCCGTGCTTTTTCCCTCCTCACTGTCTCTTCGTGTTCCCAGGTTTACAGTGACTGTCATCAGGGTCATTGTCTGTATCTGCCTGCACCTGGCAAATTCTGCATTCTCCCCTCATGTAAATCCTGCTGTTGAAAAGTTGGTTTATAAATTCCGTGCACTCAGAGGTAAGTTTGCAGTCTCAAACAACTCTTGACTCGCAAGCTACTTAAAGGGGAAATTAAAAATGAGAGGGAGGGGAACAAAGAGCAAGTAGACATGCTAAGGTTCATTGGGTTTTCTGCACGCTGCTGACACCTGACAGCCTGCAAACCCTTTTGCTGTTTTCACGCAGGATACGTTTTTCAATTTCTCTGCTTTCTGTCTTGTGGTCATTGTTGTCTTAAGCAAAGCCGCAGACATCCATCAGTGTATTTCAGATAAGCACCCACAAGATTACACACTTATCTGAACCTCATCCAGAGGTCTTCATTTGAGAAATCAAACCATGAAGCAGCTTCCTTGTGGCATTCCTGGGAATTATTTATTGTTGACTAGGTTGAAGGCACAGCGAGGCCGTCTTCTCTGGTGTTTTGGGACTAGCGAGATGACTGCAGGCTCCCAGACCAGATACAGACGCGCACACCAAACGAACAACAAGGACCCACCACAAACCTCCGTGCTGTGCTACTTGTAAAATCTTCAGCTAGCAAGAGGAGCTAAATTCAGTTATCCTGAGGTAAACACGAGGTAATGCTCTCATCTTATGAGCACATTCTGGATCATCAGTAACTGAACTAACTTGATACCACAGGAAAAATCTGTCACTACAACCACAACCTGTGCCGTCTTCACTGCTGTTGCCGTTACCTGAAGAAAGCTCCGTGATGTTGTAGAACTCAGTTTATTTTCTTTTCCAGAAAAAAGAGAGTTGGATCCAGATGTTCCCATCTCTTGTGTCTCAAGACAGTCTCCTAATCATCCACTTAGACGCTGAGGTCAATCAAAGTAAAAGATTATGCTAACATGCAGGGGTTTTTTCCAGGGTAATTGCACGCTGTCCTGGCTTGAAACGTTATCGCTGCAAACACAGAGTGCACGAGGAGAACATTTCCCCACAGGCCATTGGACTGCAAGACTGTGTTCCTTTAGTGGTGGAAATCGATTTGCATTGTTCGTGTTTCGAGCGTCCACAAAACTCTCTAGCTGATGGCGACGCACTTATTTACGCACAGTAATCTGAGATGATTTGCTTCCGTGAGCCAGCGGCTGCGTGGAGTCTCTACTTTTTGTACTAGCTCTGTTCTACGAGAAACACCTTAATGCACCCGGTGAATAGCGTTTGCAGGGGAAGCACGAGCAGGCATGAAGAAGCAAGAGCATCCTTTATGAGGCTCACTCCTCAGGCTTTGAGCTCACAAGCCTGGTACTCGGTGGATTGTCGCACAGTTGTTCCACTGTTTCTTGTAAAAACCAAGAGTAACAGGGAAGACAGCTCAGATGGGAATAGCGGGAAGCCAGTTAATCAGTCTTGGCACATGCTAGCCACGGCCATCTGCAAACAGAGTACACCAGGACCGAACCATCTGGAGGAGCAGGGATCAGGCTTCACGCTCCAGTCAGGAACCCTGCTAATTCCACGATGCGTGAACTAGAGCAACGAGCAAATGAAGACACGAGAAAGAAAAATATATTAGTCTTGTGAAACAGCGAGAGGGAGAGAAGAGGTGAGGAGGTACTGAACAGTGGAAGACAACGTAGGAGAAACGTACGTGTTTTGGACACGACTTCCTCATCCATTGCTCAGCCCAGTGAAGAGCTTGCACAGATGACAGCAGTGGTCCATGACAGGGACGTAGGTTTGTGCCTACAGAGTTCCAAGCTGTCAGTGTGAGCCTGCTCGACCAGATGGGCATCGTCAAGAAGAACCAAAGGGATGGGGCTTTTCTGCAGGGAAAGCAGAAGATGGAGAGTTGTTTGAGCTTCATGGGGAGAGGAAGAGCCGAAAATATGAAGAAAATAAGAGCTGCTGAAGAGCTTCAAATGGGGCAAACCTACTGCAATCTGTTAATGGAGTTTACAGGGCTTGCACAATACAGCCAGATTTACTTCTCCTTTGAAAGCAAGGAAGTCAGAGCAAGTGCCCTGGGCTTGTAGATGTGCTGGAAACTTCCAGGTGCAAATTTCAGGCAAATCTTCATATAAAGTTCCTGAGCAGACTCATTCACTGAAGCCTCAGAAATTATTAGACTGCTGGTAAAGTCCCTAAATTGCCACAACCCGCCCCCCCCCTTTTTAATGTCAGTGTTCATTTTCCCTGAGAAGAAAAAGATCAGGATGCATGGTGATGTCTGAAGTTTGGACACCTCCATCGCAGCCAGCAACTCTTTGTTCTCTTTACAGCTAACAAAGTCGTGATTCATCTACAAAGTTTGGTCCTGATTCATCTACACCTCAGCCAGACCTTGTGGGTCTGGAAAAGGTCAGCAGACCGGTAAGTATGGTGTCAGTGATAAGCAACGCACTGCTCTCCAAGAATCCTGAAAGCCATTTTGCCAACTGGGAAATAAGAGAGATCTGGCGAACAGCTACTAGAACCACAGGCAATTCCGCAAAGAGCGGTGGATAGATACTTGTTTTCCTGAGGCCTCTTGCTAAACCGGGGCGTCAGCACCACATTTGGTTGTAGTTCACCACTATCTACCCGAACTCATCATCTCAGCCCGTGTTTTCCATACGCTGATGGAAACAGGGTGTCGGTACTGTGCCACAGACTCAGGCAAACCCTTCTGAAACATAGGTGTTCCAGCAGAAGACCAGGTTTTCGTCCCATCTCACCTCCGACTGATGTGAAAGGCAGCAAAAGCACAGAGGTTCTGGGGCAGAGTGAAAAGGTGAGGTTCAGCCAGAAGCATAACCCCAAAATTCAGTTGCTGATGCAGTCAGCACCTCGTTGAAGCACCAAGTCCTCCTCAGAAAGACGCTCTGGCTGTGCCACACGGAGGGACAGGCAGCACGTACTGGATTTCAGGTCTGTCCTGATCACGTGCAGAGGTTTACCTCTGTGCCCAAACGTAAAGCGGCTGAAGAACAAAACGGATCTGACACCATCCCTCACCACGGAGCTGGCTGTGCTGCTCCAACACACAAGCGGCGAGGCGAGAGTGTTCCATTGGCTTCTGCAGCACCGGTTACTCAAACCCAGATCGGAAAAGATGCCTGAGGTGTGGATTAATTTCAGCCATTCGATAGGGCGTCTACAGCTGCAGAGCCACGGCCTGAGTCACAGACTTGCACCTTCTTCTGGATTCTGGTCGTGCTGTGAGGCTGTCCTGTCTTCTTTCACTTGTTTTAAAATATCTTTGAAGTGCTGTTAGAAGGGAGCCGTGGGAAACCGCTGCGCAAGCCTCAGCTGCTGGCTACCAACGGGCCCCGCCGAGTCTCAGAAGATTTGCAAGAGTTTGCTCAAGGGTCATCTTGGAACTAAACTCAAACTACAACAAGGATTCTCAAGGGATTTTTGGCGCTCATTAACTACGAACAAAGACATCACCTTCAGACTTGTGAGCCCCAGTGGAACAAACAGCACCGGGGACCCGGTGCACCTCAAAGTAGAGAATTTTTAAAGCAGATCAGCAGCATTGAGTGATTCTGTACTGTCAGAGGTTCTGAAACAACAGGCTGAGTTTGGCAGAAAGCTTTCAGCTGAGGCAAACAATCCCTAGAATGCAACCACACTGTCTTAATTGAAAAATATTCAAAGACAATAAAGAAAACAGAGGGTCATTACCTCCTATTTCCACACAGCGAAATGAAAGGATGGCAGAACGAACGCAGCCTCCCTCGGGTTAGCCCAAACGGGGCAGCGGCAGTGAAGGAGAAGAGTAAGGATTCCAGGTTGCCAATTTCAAGCTTTATCCCAAAACCAGCAGTTTCTCTAATTACAAGAAGACTGACGGTCACTTGGAAAGAGGGTCTTGCACATTCACCGAATTCCTACTTGTTCAACTACTAGTCAGAGAAGACAGCTGTAGCACGGAGAGGCGGCTGCTGACAACAAAGACCACCTACAGCGTTTGCATTGGTAACCACAGAAGGTAACTGCTGTCTTCAGGAGGTGATGACTGAATCTTTCTTACCACAACTATGGCTGAAGCAAAAGTATTTTTAGAGCACCTGCTTTTAAGAGCAGCAGCCTGGCTGGGCTGCATAGCAGCTTTGCATTAAAAGTCAGCTGACAGACATCCGACCCTATTTTCGCATTGACCGTGACTCTAGCCAGAACCCAAGCTAACACAAAGCCAGGTACGGAGTTCAAGCATCACCAAATGGTTGGGAGATCTACATAGATGTAAAGTTTGGCACAAACACTGGACAACTTTTCCATCACACAGAAAACTCTTTCCTTGCGTATCCTCCCTCGATGAAGCGTGCTGTTTCCAGAGTAGGGAATTGAGAGATTCACCCCTGCCAAAGGGGAAGTGTGTCAGAAAGTTACCTGCCAGCATCTGCGTGGAGGCTTCTGCTTCCTCTAGCAGGGATCGAAGGCACCATTATCAGCTCTTAAGAGCTGCACGTCTCCCATAACACTCACCAGCAAGTTTTACTTTGGTGGAAAAGGGGAATGTGGCTTCCCCATGAGGCAGCTTCACACCAAACGTGAATGGCTTCAGTTTTCCCACGACCCGGTTCAACGGGTCTGCCAGCTAGCGCTGTGGTGTGACCTAAACAGGGTGTCAGATACAGACTCTGGAATCAGTGGGCTTCGGCAGGGCAAAGCTGAAAGCGGTGCTGCGTTGTCCTACCCCAAATGAGAAGATGGGCTTCAGTTTATGTCTGGACCGTTGTCATCTTCACAGACACTGCTGTCCAGGAATTCATAGCAATGAGCTCTGTGTGGCAGAAAACAGTCTCTGCACGGAGCGAGTTGCAGCTGCCTCACAGCAAGCCTCTGCTAGGGCATCCCGCAGCTGGACGGCCTCTCCTGACGGGTCCACGGAAAGCACGAACCCCGCGGAGGTGAGCTGGTGCCGCTCATCAGCCGTGTGACAGCACTGGCTGCAAGAGGAACCCCAGCACAGACACTGACCCAGCACTCGTATGCCCAGCGCACGCGCACCAGTGCCAGCCTTTGGTGGGATTTTCTGCGAGAAGCAGCCTGGGGTACCTGGACGTCCCTTTTTTTATCCCTCTGAAACTTAGAAACCACAGAAGACAATTAATGAAAAACTGAGAACCCCAGCGTGTGGAGCCTCACCCTCAGCAGCCCGAGGGCTCTGAGCTCCAACCACTCCTTCATGCCCGACACAACGCTCTCTCACCTCTCACCAGAAACGACATCCAGCACTAGAGACTGTTCAGGACAAAAAGTTTGAAAAACTAGATCTTCTCCTGAAAGATTACAGGTTCAAGAAATCACCATTCCTGAGCACAGAAGTGCTTAGAAAATAAACTCCTGACCAGCTTACATGTGGAGAATCCTTTGAGCATGCAGTTGCCCGCCTGCTTTGCCAAACAACATCTCGTGCACACATAACGTTCTCACGTCAGTCATCCTGAATGAAAAGGGGAGCTGTTCTAGGGCAGTGCAGACACGGCACGAACAACTCAGCTCTGCCTTGGCAAAGGAGAGGGAAGGACAGTCACTGTCCGGGACAGCAGAAAAAAAGCTGACAGTGCTTTTCCACTGCATGGAGTAAGAGTGAGAGGAAAAGGCAGTTGAAGCAAGACACCTCATTCAGCCCAGTAAGAAGAAAGTGTTTCAGTACTGAGTAGGCTGTGCTGGGGAAACTGAGTGCCAGGGAACGCAGAAAAAAAGCGGCTGGAGAGGGCCAGGAGAGCAGAATGATGAGTGACACAGAGCTCAAACAGAGAAGAAGGTTTTGAAGATTACAGAGGCAAAGACAACAAGACTTGACGGGGACCCGGATATTAGGAAGTGAGGAGTGAAAAATAGTTTCATCGTTGTCAATATGAGTGTCTGGAAGGATGGAAGAGTCATCAACAGTGATGAAAGGAAAAGCATGGGGAACAGGTTTGGAGGAAAGAAAACAATGCCCTTTCTTTCTGCTCAGGAGGGAATCAAAGAAGGGACAGAGTAAGAGTCTGGACAGAAGGTAACACTGCACTTGAATAATTAGGGTACAAAGCTGCAGCACAGGCATTAGACAGGGCATTCAGGATGGACGTGAACTCACCCAGGAGAACAGTCCATATGGAAACATGAGAAGGCCAAGGAGAAACACTCAGGAGTCCGAGCTCTCATCAACCAGAAAAGGATGCTCGGCTTATGGATCTGCGCATTGCCACCAGGCCAGCAACTGCAGCTGCAGCCTCAGCAGGGCTAAGAATGTCAGAGCAAGGTTTCAGATTAGCAGTGTCACTGAGGTCCGCTCTTGACATGAGTCCAGCCAACACACATTAAGCCACAAAGCTCCACACGCTGACGCTACTGATCCCCCAGAACGCCGCGCGCATCCCGTAGCCGCCTGAAAAACGTCCTCGAAGGTACTTCAGCCCTGGCACTGAGCGCAACCAAACTAAGAGCAGCCTTCCAAAGGTCAGCTCTCTGAACCAAAGGCAGCAAAGGCAAGGAGAAGGAAAGCATCAGAGGGATGGACAAAGAAGGGGGAGAGGGGTGAAATGTGTGCCAAGAGTGCAAGTGAGGAGAAAACTGAAGTTGGCAGTTAGAATCAAGACATTCCCACAGGTCTCTGGCCATCTGGTCTATTGAAGGTTTCTAAATGTGTGTATTTTGCCTTCACTAAGGAGCTGCCCCCATGGCTACTGCAGCATTCTGATTCCCTAGCTTCTCCTCCAGCCACATTGTCTTTGAATCCTTCCATCCCACCACTCACTATTGATCCCTGGCAGTGGTGGGAGAGCAGGGGACGCTTCTGTAAGATTTCCATTTAGAAAAAGCTGAGAATGGGATCAGTCACCTCTGAAAGTAAAAGTTCTTGCTCAGACTGCTGCTGACACGAGAGATTTTTCTTCAAAAACAAACATAAAAGGTCATTTTCATCACATTCTTCTTTTTTCACTATAACATATATAGCCAGTGTCAGAACTGCCCCTTGGCACCCTAAATTACGGTGCATAGGTCTTTCCAGTCATCCATGGGATTGACTTAACACGCAGAGGGTAGAGTTATTCTGCCTAACTTGGCACTGAAAATGCAAACTGGATGCTGCTGTTGACAAGAATGTTTGGATTTGGTATAAAAGATGGTTAGTCATGGTACATTGCCAGCTCCTGATTATTCCAACGTGGGAGGGCTGAGCAAGTGCCAAGAAACAGCGGTTGCCACACCCACTAAGGGAAGGAAAATCGGATAGCCCACTCCTGGCCCACACGCGCTTTCTGGGCTTCAGCCTGGTGAGCTGCCTGAAGACGCTCTTCAAAAGGACGAGGCGCTGCAGTGCCACGCTACCTGCTGGTGCTGGTGTTAGGGCAGACAAGACTGGAGGAGAAAAGGCCTTCACCAACGACTGGACAAGCCCTTCGCTGACACTAAACGGCTTTCAGAGCCTTCAAACAGGAATGTATCAGATAAACGTCCCGGTGGCCCTTCCTGCCTTCACGCACGGGAGCCGCGGTACCGCACCGTCTGTAGCGCGCCCTGTGCTAGCCTAGGCGCAGCTTTTCTCGGTTCTTGCACGAAGCTCACATCATTCTCATGCCTCGTTACGGATCGACACGGTGCTGTGTCCCGAAACGTTTCTCCTCACGCCTCTGCTTGCTCTCTGTCCTGTAGGGCAACAACGGTGAGGCTTTGCAGACGCCCAGATGAAAGGATCAACCACCTCCAGACACCCAGTCAGAAAACTGAGGAAGACACTCTATGTAAGAGGAAAAACATAGGAAAAGCGTTCCCAGGAGACAGACTCAACTCATCTTATTAAAACTAAACACAGACTGTACTTTGTTCCCTCTGTCTGCGTTCTTCTAGCTCACATCAAGTTCTTACACATCAAGATGGCTGTGAAATGGCCCCAAACCACAGAGAATTACTAATTTATGCTGAAACTCAGCTTGCAGGAGACCAGATTCTTAGGGCAAACTTGCATCACTCTATTTCCCTTGCACAAGTGTGTCTGAACAAATTCCTTGCCTGCCAGCTGAGGGAAGGAAACAGGAGCCTTCAGTGCCGCCACCTTCTCCTTCTGATTACGTTGGTCCCATGGCAAGCCTGTAGCTGTGTTTGATGTCCCAGGGGGTTACACGGTAAACATAACAAAACCACTGTCAAAGTTCAGGCTTGTTTCTGCACAAGGCGGGGAAACATAGAGGACTCCTCAGATTCCACTGGGGGACCCAGTGTTTAGAAGTCATAGGTTCTTTTCCTGGTGACCAGTCCAGGTCAGGCTTCAGCAGCTTTTCTGTCCTTGTACGTGCCATCAGAACAGTAAAAGAAATCAATAATGAAGAAGGTGAAACTCTGCCAAGAAATGAAGGAGTGCTGGTTGGATCTCTCGGTTTTCAGTTTTGGGGGTTTTTGCATGCACGTTAAAGATGATTTCATGGCAGTCATCAGGTGTCATTAGCAATTTTAGAGTTTAATGGGGGAGGTTCAGCTCAGCCCAGCAAAAGGCTCGTTGCCTTCATTACGTGCTTCGCCTGAATAAACCTGAAAGCGATGTAAACTAAAAACACTCACCTATGCAGGAAGGACCTCCTCAAAGTTGACTCTGTTCTTTACCACCGGAGTGACCTCTTTTGCAGCCTTCACATCACCCTTTCCTTGTCCACAAAGCCATCTTCTGAAGGAGATGCCCAGAGAACCGATGGGAGAGGCACAGCACCGTGTTGCCTCCTTTAGGGAGCCCTGGGTTACCAACAGGGAGGAAGAGTCTGGTGCTCTAAGTGTGGTTCCTCCTCAATAAAGCTAACTTTGACCTTCTGATTTGCTGCCAGGAGTCTTTTATGCACAGAAGAGTTAACCCCCCCCCTTTCCAAATGATTAAGCAAGGACTTCTCTAAGGAGACTGAGGCTGCCTTCTCAATCTGAGGAACACTGCTATTCAAGTTCTTATAAGATTGACCCAGAACATTCTCTTATCCACTGTTTTCTGAATACAAATGCACAGTGAAGCTCCCAAAACACATGCTACCATTTTAAAAACCTGGATGCCTAATGCAAAAGCCCCACACCGGGGGACAGTGGCATATCCTGGGTAGTACCATGTAAGTCATGGAACCCCACTTGGTTCCCAGTTCCCATACCCACAATTTCACAGAGGTGTTATAAAATCACAGGCAATCCTAGAGGCTCTACTTCACTCCTAGCTTCCTAATTCTGGAAAAGCTGAGGTACTCCTGAAGGTCAGACGTTTGAGGTTAAAGAACCATCTTTTGGTTCTTTACGTAGCCTGGCTGCCTTGGAGTTGAACGGTGCGCAAGGGGAAAGCTTGCCCGGCACGCGTTTTGGTAACACCAGGGAGCCAGAAAACTAAGCGAGTTTTAAACTCGATCCGTGTGGATACTTTGGATGCTTCCACCTCCTTTACTCGAGGTAGGGTTTCCTTTGTTGCAGCCTGAGGACCACAGTGCTAATGGCAACCACTTGCCGGAGCAAGGCAGAAAGCGTCGCTCGGGTTGCAGGTAGCTTAGACTTCACGTTGACTAGATCGTATTGAGTGGTGGGCTGTATTTGACTGGTCACTCCCACTCCTAACAGCTTTAGTGTAATGCGAGCGACACGGAGGAGCGAGAGCTGAAACGCTCTGTTTATGCCCTCGTGAACGTCCATAATCCATTTCCTTACCACTAACCAGACATCTCCTGACACCCTGCATTTTCGAGGGATCTTATCTTTCAACAAGACTGGTAACAGGCAGTTCAAGTCACACAGACACTCGTATCTTAAACACCCTTTCTCCTGACCTTGACAAATGCAGTCTTGCCCAGTCAGAGCCTTCTGACTGCTGTTTTCATGACCATTTTCCCAGCCTGTTTGATCTCGGTGCCCCTTCCCTGCCTGCACCACTAGCTCTTCAGGTCTTCCAAAACCCAGAATCTATTGCCAGACCATTCACACCTTTCGTCCACAGATCTCTTATTCGCTGTCAAGACTTCACCTTCTACTTCTGACTGACCTGTGGTTTTAACCCTTACAGCTTCTCATTATATTTTCAAGCAAGACCGTTTCTGCTCTTCCTTTCAAATGGCCTCATACTTGGCAGCAACTTGTTATCCATGACAGTCACTTATGAGTCCTCTTGACTGATGGAAGCACGTGTGCGATAAAAACCAGAGATACGTTAGCTGATGAGGCTGGACACTCCATTTAGAATACGGATGTAAAACTAATTCACGCTTTGATTCAAAGCTGCAAAGCAATTATGAAAGCTGAGTAGTCCACAGACTGCAGGAACATCCTGTGGTCTTGATGTTTAAATCGTAGCTGAGTTTTGCAAGAGGACATCCCATTTCCTAAATAAAACAGAAAATACGTAGAAGACGTGAACGCAGAAAACAGACCAGTAGGAAACACGTCGTCGCATAAATGTGGAGGAAAGGTCAGTGAAGAATCGTGATCTGTGCTCCGTTTGCTCCCTTTTTGCACATAAAGAGAAGGAAATCTGAGTCAGGATGGCGGGGGGCAAAAATTGCTGGAGCCAAAATAAAAATAGAACCTTTTGTACCGTTTGTGCTGACTTTTGTTTCAGCCCTGTGCCAGAAGCAGCGGTTTCTGAAGACATTCCAGAAGGCAGCCTTTTAATTACCCTATTGCTCAGTTATGAATCTTTCCGACAGACTAAGTGCAAAAAGCTAAGAAAATGTATTTATAATCCTTCCCCTCCTGCTTCTTCCCTTCTCCCTCCCTCATACATGTTGGGGGTTTTGGCATATTGGAGTAATAAATGTTTGCATCCTGAGAGGAAGACACAGCGAGCAGCTCTCTAACGAGCTGAAGGCAGACTTCTTCTAGCAGCAAGGGGTGTCCGTGATGGATGAGACAGTGACAGGGACTTGAAAGCAGAAGGACTAAAACCACTCTGGGCTGGAGATTTTTTTAGCACAGGCTCTGTACTGCCTCCTGCGACCGTTGTTGTGGTGGGATTCAAATCCTCACCCAGGTGGTGAAGTTTTGGGTGCAAGCTTTTGCGTAGGACACGTTTTCTTCAGCCTCTTTGTTTGCTCAGTTAAGCCTGTGTCGAACTCGCGGTCAACACCTCCACATTGCGCCTTCGCGAGTCTTGTGGTTTTATCTTTTTCAGTACAAACTTTACTGGCCAATTATGTGCCAGAGTAATGTCACATGACCTATCTGGTTTAGGCTTCATGGTGCTAACGAGTCTGCCAGATGACTTTGAACTTCTCTGTAGGTGCTGAAGACCTAATGAAGACACAACTTGTCTCTGAGAAGCACTTGCTGAAGTTAGTTCTGGTTCTGCTTCATCTATTTGGATCATGTCTGATGGGGGCTATTAGCCACTTTGTATAATTAAAGGTTCAGAAATCTACATACAACCTTAAAACCTTTGTCTTTTAAAAAAATAAATAGCTCCATTTTCTTGATTAGCAGAGCTGGTCTGAAGTGAATGCTGAGATGCCAGGGGGAAACAAAGAAGCGGTAGACGCTCAAGAAGTAAATTTCTTCTTGCAGGATTTACACCTCAGCACCATGGGGGCTTGGAGGAAAACACAGGGCTCAGCAGAGCCGCGTCTCTTTCTCTGGGTGCGCACTCCAGAAACTCCTTGCTTTCCTGCTGAAGGAAGGTGCGGGTAGGCATGATGCAGGTACCAGCACCCTTTAGCCCTTGGTGTGGGAACAGGGAGGAGTGTTGCAGGCGTTACCTTCAGATGGTTGCTTGGGGGTGTCTAACAGCAGGATCTTTGTGCCTGTGAGCAGGTGATTGCAAGACAGAGCTGCCAGTGCACGGTGACACAGTCAGAAAGAACACACGTAGGCTGGAAGGAGAGAGACAAACTGGATGTAAGGAAAAAGTGTTGCACTGCTACTGTTGTCAAGCCATAGGACCATAAAATCATAGAATCACAGAGTCATCAAGTTTGGAACAGACCTTCAAGATCATCAAGTTCAACCATCTGCCCTACAACCAACCACTAACCCATCTCCTGAAATGCCTTTCCTTCAACACCTGTGGGACGGTGCTTCCAGCCCCTCCCTGGGCAGCCTGTTCCAGTGCCCCACCACTCTTTGTGGGAAGAAGTCGTCCTAAGATCCAGTTTGAACCTTCCCAACACGGAGGAGGTTGCTTAGGAAGGTTGTGCTGTCTCCGTCGGCGGCAGCTTTCACGACCGGCAACAGGAAAGACTCTGATAAACGGATGTGACTTCAGAGCTGACCATGCTCCTAGCAGAAATTTGTCCTACAGACCTTGTGATGTCCTTTCAAGCTCAAATCAGACCCTTATCCTAAAAAGTCTGGCTGCCAGATGAGTTAAGGCTCATCTGGCACAGTCCATCCCGTGGAAGAGTGGGTGCACGACCCTGTAAACACGACATACGTTAGAAAACACGGTGCGGGTGGTACCCAACGCGCTAGCACGCAGAACACAAAACTGTGGTGACACAGAACCCGAGAGTGTGAGGATCAGACGCAGCAGAGCCTCCTGGCACCGTTTCCTGTCAGCCTGCCCAGGTCCTTCCCCTCTTCCACCCTCACTCACGCTGCTGCCACCTCTCACCTCCAGTTACAGTCCTTCCCATCACCCGCTGCCCAAAGCAGATGCTTTTCAAGAGAAGAATTCCACTTTGGAGTTCTGAGACTTTCGTCTTGTTTCAAATAATCACAGCATTGTCTTTTCTCCCTTAGGGGAATTTTTGCAGCCCTAATCTTCATCCCACCCCCTTTCAAATAGCTTACGGTTTAATGCCAAAAAACCTGTCTGACAGCTTATGTTTCCAGCTGCAGCTGTTTCTAGCCAGGGTGTTTAGGAATTCTTGTGCCACCCTCTGCAGGTTATAAAACTGTGGGTTTGGCCTCCCTGAAATATTCTTCGTGTCACTCATGCTTTGCCTAGAGCTGCCCTCTATGCACCCACCTTGGAAGAAAGCAAAGCTGTGTTTCATACCTTTGAGCCTCTGGAGCTCCTTCTCTGGCGTTCTAAGGGTGAAGATCATCACCCTGAACTAGTTAGCGTGGTGCTTAGTGTGGGAGCTCCTGTTTACAAGTCCTTTCCATACTGAACCCTTCGCACTTTTTTCCTGGGGTTTTCTCCAGCCTGACTTCACAGGAGCTGCCAGCGTGGTAGATGCCTTCACGATATGCAAGGAGGCAGGCTGCTGTCCTGTCCCGTGTGCAGGGCTGCAAAAGTGAGCAGGCTGAGACGCAGAGAGATGGACAACAACTGTAGTATAGCTGTTGTTACCGAGACACATTCACTGAGCCAATCAGCAACTCCAGCACTTTTACACAGTCGTCAGCTTCCAGTAGGTGGGTCACCAACTGAAAGTCACCTGTTTTCAGTCAGACCTCAGCTCACATTTTCAGTCAGGCTGCTGTAAATTAGACTTCAGTCTGTGGTTCAAATAGCCCTGTGAGGTTTTGAATTAGTGTAAATGGGTCAAGTTTGCCAGTGAACTTGAAGAGAGGGCAAAAACAGTCCCCACCAAGCATGAAATTTCCAGGGGATCTTCAGACTTTAGGTCTCAGCACAAGCCCATAGCCTGCGATGGCACAAATTGAAGTGCTGTCAGGACAGTTTTGCCCTCGCTGCTGAATCCTGGCTGCCTTCAGATGTACTGAGGCACTTCATTTCAAAACCACATTGGTCAAGCTTTGCTCAAATTCCTAGAAACATGATCCATAGAATGGTGGGGCTTTAATAGGAACCTCTAGAGACAGTGTAGCCCAGCCCCACTGCCAGAGCAGGGTCACCCAGAGAAGATGGCACAGACACACATCCAGGTGGGTTCTGAACATCTCTTTGATCTGCCCAAGGTGTGTGTGTGGGTGATCAAAGCAAGAAATGTCCCTCTGGTGATGGAGGCTTTTCTGTCCTGTCTTCTTCGCTGTCTTTATTGCTCTATGCTGTGCCGTCAGGATCAGCATCTGTTGCTGTAAGCTGACTCTAACGAAACTCAAATTCCAGTGTATCAGAAGCAGACAGGCATCGTTACTTCTCTGAAATCTGCTCAGTTCTTGCCTTCTGTCCATGCACAGGCGCAAGTCTACCTGCTCTATTGACAGCTGAATGCTTTCTGACCCATGCCAAACACAGTCAAATGAATTCGAACTCCTCTGATGCACCACTGCGCCAAAACTGAGGCCAGATGTTTCACAGGTGACCTGACAGACACCACAAGTAAGAGGCAGAGCTGGCGCACAGAGTGTGCAGAGATAAACCATTCCAACATTCCTGAAGATTTAACTCTTCCCGACCAGCCACAAATTGAACATTTGAAAGATACGCCTGGGTTTAGCGACCGGACACAAAGGTCTTGACTTCTCGCTTCTCTCGGTACTTAGGTGCTGTGAGCTGAGCTCTCTGTGGAGGGGTCAGTAATTTCAGAAGCTACAGCTGTCAGATACAGCTCCGCAGTGGAACTTTGGAGAGGCTGCAGAAGGTGTGATTCTGCCACGCTGACTCAGGAGAAAGACACTAACGGAGCAAGGGCTGTATGAATCTGCCTGTTTGCACTTCATTGAGCCGCCTGTTTTGCCGGCTGGCTAGCAGGCAGCTTCCCACTTGCCATAATTCCTTTGTGCACTTCTTCTTTCTGAAGCACTTACTGCTCTCCTCTAATGTTTAGGGCACACGGGCGACTAAATACAACGCAGGAGCCTATGGATGTAGATACCCAGAAGCTGGGCGCAGCTTTGATGGCTTCAGCCCCAAGTTTCTCTGTAGTCAACCCTTATTAATGCTCCCCCTGTTGTACAGATCTGTACGTTCATGGATTGCTCGTTTCCTACACTAACCCTTTAACAAGCGCCTACGAATCACCGGGGTTTCAGCAAGGGGAAAGAATAACCGTGGAAAAGGTCTGACCCCCATACTGCTCCTGAATCATAACGTGAGCAATGACGGTGTCCTGCCACTCTGCCCCCACAAACACACGGGCACGGGGGGCTGCAATGCCAGGATTCATGTCCATCACGTCTCATGCCATGGAATGGGGCCGTTTGAAGCAATAATTTAGCCACGGAAAAGGATTCTGCCTGCGCTCAGCCCCACCGAGATCCGTCAGGCGCAGAATGACAACTCACGCTCAGCCAGCAGCTCTCTGTGCCCAGGCTCACCCTGTAGCAGTCACAAAGTAGAAGACTCCTCTATGGCTTGCTGGCAGTGAAGCAGCAAAACCAGTCCTGCATTGGTGGCACCTCTCTGCATTTACAACAAACTGGGCACGACGGCCAAAGCCACGGCCACCTTCCCTTTCAGCCCCAACTCGCCATCAGCTTCACAGAGCCCTGCAGCTCCTCAGTCACCAGAGTGGGACCAAGAGCCATGACGCGGAAGACTCAGTTGTGTTCGGTTTGCCCAAATCCACAACCCCTTCCCGCCACTGTCTTCTCAGCTGCTCGCTCCCTTTCCTGCGCAGAGCAGGAGGCTCCCCCATCCGTTCTGCTGTGGTTGCTGTAACTTACAGAGATGTGTGCTAGGTTTCAGGATGGCATAAAGCCAACAGAATTAAACCCTCACGAAGGAAAAAGATCTTGAGGTTTCCCCGTATTTTCTTTTCTAGCACCGCACGATATTACTGTTGATTTTGCCTTTCTGCCCAAGGTCATGCAACTCACACATGGCTTCCCCATGCAGTTACTGAATGCCATGAAAACTCCAGACATTACCAAATAAATAGACTTCTATCAGAGATGGGGCAAATGCTGAGCTTCCAGACGGCACAAGAAATAGCTCTGTCCCACTAGGCTTTGGTTTCTTTAATGACAACAGCAACAACCTGTAATTTCTCCTCAGGAAGACAACAGCAAATGTTTATCCCAAAAGATAAAACCCTAATGAATACCTTGTTTGGTCTCACGCTCACATCCCACGAGTAGAAAGGCTGCCCAGATCTCCTATTCCTCTTCACGTGTATGCATCAGAAGGAAGGGCAGGATCACAACGGTGCCACATGCCATCTTCAGGCGTGTTGCCCCTGTGGCATCGTCCAGCACTTGGCAGAACGTCTCGTGAAGATTCTTCTCTCTCTTTTATTTGTCTGTCATTACCTGAAACACATGCGTTAAATTCTCAGTGATTTTCAGACTCTCAAAGATGCAGTTTCATGCCTGACAGCTCAATAAAATATATCAGGTATTTTCATTTCTTTTAAATTTAAACCAGAGACCCGGCTGCAGCAATTGATCCAGTTGTTTTTTTAAATCTCTCCAAGCTTGTGGCGTTTGTAGTGCTCAGATGTTAGCCCCAGCCACTCACCCGTTCACCTTAGTAACCGTGTACTTTGGGGTTTTATGTGCTGGGCTGGGCATCAAAGACATGATTTTTATCGCAGGGATCTTGCTAGCCAAGTCTGCATTCATGACAGACCCTGTTCAGCAAGAGCTGAATTGGATAGACAGCTCTTCTTTGGGATAAAAACAGGTGAACTGTGATCAGTCAAGTCCCAAATGGAAATCTTCCCTCCACCTTTGCTCTACCCACACCTTAACTAACCCCAAGACCTCCCAGCTCAGATTTTGCTGGGCTGCAACCCTTCCTGGAAAGAAAGGCTTTATTTTATGTGTCTCTGACCTCAGGGAGCCTTGGTCTTCCTACAGTAATACCGCAGAATCACAGAATCCATCGTTCAGGATGGAAAAGACCCTTGGGATCACCGAGTCCAACCACATACTCATGAACTGCGCACACTGAACAGTATCTTTCCAGTGGAAACACTCGGGAGCTCTAAGGCTTCCTTACCCAAAAGGAACTTAGCTGATGATGGCTATAAACAGACACCTCCAGCACCTTGTGTTACACTGCCTTCCCAACCCACTTCCTGTAGGTCTTCTGGAGGTTCCTATATGTAGTTGGGACTTGTCTTACACTTACTCAGACCATCACCTCCTCCTTCAGTCCTTCCAGAAAACACCAGGTTGCAAAATTCATTCCCCTGCAATCCCAGGTCTTTACACACGTGGTCGGGTTTGTGCTGCTGCACACGTAGGACTGAACACATTACCTGGTCTACACAGCCGCTGCAGCGAACATTTGTTTTCACACAGTCAAGAGCTCTGGATGATGGGGCAGACATGAAGTAGGGACTCAGAAATTCTTTTGGTGAAAGACACTTAAACTGCAGGGTAAGAAACATAAGCAGTGTTCACTGTCTTCTTCATGTGCCAAGCTTCATGTAAGAACTCTCTTCTATTAAATGAGTGAGGACCCCAGCTGTTACAGCAGATGTTATCAACCAGGTTTTACGGAGATGATTATCTTCATCTGATTTGCAAAAGAAAGAAGAGAGCAGGGGATGTAGCTAGACCATAGTAGCTCTCAGAGCTAGTTTATTAGTGATGAACTATCCCAGAGCACTTTACAAACAGTACTCATAGGACTTACTCTGCCAGTCCTTGCAATGCCTCCATCTCTCAGCTGGAGGCTGAAATCAGAGGAGATGCTTGGCAAATGCAGAAAGGGGATCTGCTGGAGAGGGAGAATTTTGGCTGAAAAATTGCAGACTTGGGAAACTGCCTTTTGTGGGGAAAAAAACCCCAGCATTGTGCAGTCGTTAAAGTCCCCACAGAACAGAGGACTTTGGTCAAAAAGAGAACTTCTTGGGGGTTTATGACCTACCACTGAAAAATGAAAGATCTAGTTCTGACAAGTGAGACATGCTGCCTTGGTGGATCTGTGATCCAAAAGCTTCACAGGCTGCAGTACAGACGAACATGCGCTTGAGACGGCTGGTCAGGGGTGTTAATGGACTCGCTTTTGCTGGCGGGTACTGCCAGTGCAGCACAAGCTGCCTGCACCCCACTCCCTTCTGCTACGACCACCCGCAGCTGCAAGGTGCTCCACATGCTGCAACGCCTCACCCAAGTCTGTGATGGAAGCTCTCCTCCAGCACTCCGTCCCTCAGTTAAAAGGAAGAAGGACAGCCCTCTCACCCTGCTGTGACTCCTGTAGATCAGCAGTGTTTTGGTGACTCAAAGTCAGCACAGCAGAGACTTATCAGAGAGTCAGGGGAATTCTTTTTTTCTTCATATTTCCTACCAGTAGATCAAACAAATACAGACACACACAGTTAAAAAGCTTACCGTTTGGACAAGGCGTTCAGAAAGTGCGAGTTACACCTTGCTTCTGCTTCCCACCCTTGAGATGAGTCCCTTAACTGCTGGTGCAGAAGATGCTTTCTGAAAGGTTACGGCACACTGATCCGAACGTGAAGCACAGCACACACACCCCTCACTTATGTTAGAGTTTGATGAAAAATCACTATGCCGCTCAGACCCTGGCAAGTGTCTGGGCTGAAAGCCTTGGAATAGGAGAGTCTTTTAATTTTCTGTCAAATCTGACTTTTTTCCATCCTCCAGCCTTCAGCACCTGCCCAGTGCAGAATTTTCTTACCAGCCATCAGGCTCTGGAAAAGTATCTGTGAAAGAGAAGTGACGAGGGAGGAGCGATTTGAGAACGAAATGGCTGGAGTGGAGACAGACCATTAGCTGGTTTGGTGCCTCGGTGCGTGAAGCGGCCGGGGTTCTGGAGCAAACTCGTAAGCGCCGGTTGACCGTGCAGCGACAAGCGAGGGAGCCGCTCTCAGGAACATTTCTCGTGTTTGGAACAGGGCTGCAGGTTAACCTGTTACTGAAGGATCAACCACTCATCAGTTACACCCTGACACGTCTGAAAAACATCTCCCCTTCGTCTGTGATTCGCTCTAACTCTGCCAGCCCTTTGTAACCCTGAACTGCCCAAGGTTCCTTCTCAGAGCTCTCCTGACATGACAAATGCTTTGAGGAATTCTGTGGCACAACTTCATTACAGAAACCTCTCCAATCGGAGAGATTGCTCCTGACAGAGAGACACTCGAGCTGTCGCGAGCTGACGCACCTGGCGAGGGGTTCGGACACTCGAGAGCCGAGCTCTGGTACTGAAAAACCCCCCAACCACTGAACACGACTCGCTCTGATACCAGGTGGTAAGAAAATGGGATGATGAGAGGTCTCATTCCTCCCCAGGCACACGCACCGCGAAGATAACAACGGCAGGCAGGCAATGTTTACTGGGTGGGCTGTTTCAGCCAGCTTTGAGCAACACACGTTAGAGACAATTCTCACCTCTTGTTCTTTCCTTCTCCAGTTTAATCCATCAGCATCCTTGCGCTTTGCTTCTTGTGTTTCAGAGCGCCGACTTCTCTGGAGTTTCATTTGTTTTACTGTTCGGAATGGAGGGTTTGTAGACTTCTTTTTAAAACTGAGATAAAAGGATAAATGGTAAGAAATATTAATCAAATCATGAACTTTACCAAAAATTAGATTCAATAAAGATCACGAAACAGACACTACTGTAAAAGTCATGAGCCGCCAGTTATTGTTTCTGAGAAGCTGATACCTTTATGGATCTGCCTGCTGAAACACAGCCTGGAGGAGATGCGACCAGAGCTCGGGTTCATCAAGGAAGTCCTCCACTGCGCTGGCTTTTTTTATCAGGCATCCAAAATCCCTTCCCCCTGTGTCTTGAAAAGTGTTCTTGCATTTTACACTGCTCAGAAAACCCTGCTGTATGGCAGCTACTGAGACAGACTCTATCTGAACTTCAGGGTCTCCATTCATCTTGCTTAGGACTGATGACTTCTTATCTAGACCCGGATAACACTCTTGCAGAAGCTTTTCACTCGTGATGCTGTTATCAGACAACGTTTGTGGTGCAAGACGGGTAGCTGAGATACGTCCTGCTGCTGCTGCTGCATGAGGTCTGTGAGCAGTGTCGCCCGGCGAGTTTACAGCTGGTGGGTTTGGACTGCTGCAGATGTTGTCAGTCCTGCGGGTTTGGGGATCTTGTTTCACTGGAAAACTGATTTTCTGCTCGAAGGTTGTAGTGAAAGTGACAGAGAGGGATCACGTTTTGAAGATGTTTGGTGAGTTACAGGGCTGCTGCTGTCTAACAAGTTGGCCACTGCTATAGATAGATAACAAACTCTGTCTGAGCTTGAGCACCGTTCCTGATAAAGGTAACACTGACATGGACAGACTGAAGATCCTTGTTTTGTCGTTTCTACCTCAGCTTGAAAACAAAAAATGTCTTCAAGCCAAGTAACTCACAGCTCTTATTTAACTCAAACCACGAATGCACACTGGCAGCCTCCGTTCCTGTCATCTCCAGACCCTTAGTAATAATCCATCAATTCTATTAAAATGTTTGGTTTCAGACTTAGATCCGATAGACCAGCTTGAGGGGTTTTTAAGAGCAAACCCCAAATTATTTTCTATGATGCTTGCACTCACTGGATAAGGCAGGGCTCTCTTAAGGAACCTGAGACACCAGTGTTTCAAAATATTTCCTCCTAGCACTACTGGCTTTCCAGGGGCTCGCAGCACAGCAGTGGGTGTGATGACCAATGGTCTGCTTCTGCACCAACAGCTCTCGTTTGACCCACTCGCAGAAAAGGTCTCCCCTGCTTTCCTGATGACAAGGAGAGAGATTGTAGACTACGCCTTTATGAACTTAATGCTAGGACTCAGATTTAAAGCTATTTATACCCCCAAAGCTCCTTCATTCTGTCATTACAATGGCAATGACTTCCTCCACCCTCATGGAGTGCAAGAAGCAGTTCCCTATTCCGTGTACTGAACATCAAGTCTAGTCACTGACACGTAACAACAGTGAAGAGGTACTAGTGAGGAGCAGAGTTCCTGTGACTCTGGACTTCAGAGTGCAGAGTCAGAGTTCCTAACTCCGGATAGGACAGGGAATGTTTCTCTTCAGTCTCCATCGATGCAATTTTTACTCTCGTATTTCTTTCAGGTATGGTAGGAAGAAAACAAACACGGAAAACCCATCTTGAAGCAATCTGCAGTAATTCTTCAGAGTGCCGTCTTCTTGATGGCAACAGCTTCTGTACTCTGAACAGCACCAAATGCCAGCCCTGGCGCTCCGAGGGATCATGGAAACAGCTCTCCAGTGTGTTTCCCAGTATTGATCCACATGGATTTTCATGTTTCCAATTTTCATAGTTCTCAGGTTGGAATGAGCTCAGAGCCTGCAATGTGAAACTTGGCCAGATACTCAGTTTCCCATTATTTGGGCCCAAACCTGACTTGTCTACAAGCAGTTCTCACAAAAGGCACGCAGGCATCGACCCACCCCATGCTGCCTTCCAAACTGGTAATGTGGTTGTGGTTTCACTGTAAACATGCTGCATAGCTTTGGTTTTCTATATTAAAACTGTTTGTGCCATCTTCAGAAGGGTCTGACTTTGGAAAAAGCCACAATGAACTCCAGTATTACCAAGTCCATAACTTCCATCTCGGTCTTTGGGCCCCAAGGTCACCCTGGCTCCCCAGCACAGTCCAGATATTAAGGAATACATCTGCAGACTGCCTCCCTTCTCTTCCTCTTCTAGAAGAACTGGTCTAACCTTATGCACACACTTGTGTACCTCACTAGTAGTCCTGCGTGTTTCTATCGCTGTAACACAGAGCTGCCTGACTGTTCATGCAGAAAGCACACAGCTGAAGGAAACCTTTCCAGGGGACTGGGGGCTCAGGGTGGTTTGAAAGAAACCTCAGATAACGTGGCTGTAGAAAGGGCACTCATCACTCCTAGGTTTAGAGATTTGCAGATGAAGTTGGCCTCATTATAGAGACTATTCCTTTCCTACACTTTCAGGTGAACCACCTGCAGTGGTACCTACAAGTGTCCTGAAGAGCGTGAGCTTCCTGGACTACCTGGGCTGCTCCTGCTCTTTGCAGCACATGAAAGTCGGTGATTTCCTTGGATGTACAACAGGACCATCCAGGCTACTGCCGAAGGGCTTTTCCTCAGCCAAACCCATCAGCACCCCTACGTTCTGAGAGCAAACCTGAGAGGAGTTCTTTGATTTCCCGGTCATTTAAATTGATGTATTTAACTTTACAACGAAATACAGTCTGAGACAAAGGCTGTAAAAGAAGAGAACACGTGTCAGCTGTTAGATCTGACCTTCGGTGAAATGGCAGCACCAGGTCCAGCAAAATTAACGCCAGACCAGGGGTCCCAGAGGTGCCCTGCTGTGGAGACCTTTGCTGCTTCTCTTCTGGGAAAGGTGGGTATCGTTACAGACCGGCAGGAAGCCCACGAGCCACTGCAGCCGGTGAAGTTTTTGCTGGGACGTCCAAGGCTACGCTTTAAGAAAATGAGTACTAGCATTTCAAGATGGGGAAGGAGTGGAGTTCGAGCACAGTGACGGAGGAGGACCGCCATCGAGAGCCTGTGGAGGCATGGTAGCCAGTGGCACTTGGACCCAAGTCCTCACCCCTCCCTAGGCCTTTGTAAAGCCTTGAACAAATACCAGGGGACACCATCTCTCCAGAAGGGTGACTTCAGCAATCCTGAAGCTGGGGTTTTGCTCACAGGCCACCGCCCGGTTCTCTGTCCCGCACGTCCTGCTGTGTTAAGCGCTCGCGCGTTTCTCAGCTGGCTTTGCCCAAATCTTTCCTTCTGCAGAACACAAACTTTGGTCCATTAAACTCTAGTGGGAAGTGGGTGATGGTGAAGTCTGACCGGTCTGCCTCGACGTTTTGCACTCGTGTCAGCTAAGTGGAGCTCGGTATGACTCTTCCTCACCTCTTCAGAGCTGAAGAGGTGTTTGGGTCTTGATGTCTCTAGTTATCTTACTGGCTCTTCAGTATTTATTCAGAGTTAATGACTCAGGGTTTTAAAACAAACTTTAGAAGAGGAAGCTGGACTAAGAAAAATAAGCAAATGTGTTTAAAATTCCCAAGGCAAAGGTATTAAGGGAAAAAAAAGGACATCTTTCTCCCAGCTGTGCCTTCTCAGGTCAGATGAATTCACACTCTGGTCCGACTCCAGATGAAGCATTTGTAACATAAACGGTCCATTTCACAAAGAGAGAAGAGGCCTCATTAGAGGTGCAGTGGTTTCTCACACCTCGCCTGATTCAGGGACAACTGGCACCTCTTCACCGTGGATGTGCTGCAGACACATTCCAGCTCTCTGGTGTCAGCACCCAGGGCGTTGGTGCTGCTGTGCAGCCAGGCTAATCAGCCAGAGCTTGGCAGATAACGAAACACGTTTATTTCGGGAACCGCCAGCCCTTCCCTCTGAGCAAAGTCCACTTGGGCTCTTGACGTAAGGATGCTGCGACGATGGTGCCTCAGGATTCTTTCTCCCAGTGCCAGGCTGATTTCTCGAGGTACCCACAGGGTGCCTGTGCACCTGAGGACAACTTGACCCAGAAGACTGCCTTTTTTTTTTTAAACCAAATTTCCTCCAAGAAATGATCACATCAGTGGCCTCTGCAAAACTGCTGGCCGTGCAGTGTTCTGTTCCCAGTCCAACCTTGCAGACACATGGAACCTAAACATTTCCAGGCTGGGGAATTACATCAATCTTCTCAAAAGGCCCCTTCTACATCTCTTTTACATCAAAGTTCATTCTGCCCTTTGCAGTGTCCCACAAGCACCGAAAATTCCTTCAAGTTCCCAGCTCCCTCCAGGAAACAAACTATCTCCTGGCTGGCAGGATGCGTCCGTGGCTCCCGAGCACTCACGTGGCTGCAGCAGCACAGTCCAAGGTGACCACCAGCAGTGCAACCCTCTAGCACAGGGGGTGATGCTGGGGCTCGCTGCCACCCTGGGCTGCAGGACACGGTGGTCATCGCAATCCACAGCTGGTCCTTCCACATCTCAGAGAGAAGCTGGGTTTGTGACAGCACTTGGCCAACACAGTGGGTGCCAGAAGGCAAAGAAACTACAAGTCTCGTTTTCTTCTGGCTCGGGTTCTTACTGAGGAACACAGGCTTGGTCCTGACATCTGTCCTCAGAGCACTGGGCATCTGTCCCACGCAGCTTTGCCTTCCACTGGGCTAAATGACAGTGCCAGCATCCCAGTGATTTACGCACGCGGAGCCGTTGTTTCCCTCTGGCTTAGTGCTCCTCAGTCTCCTAAGTTTGAGAGTGCAGGGGGCACTCTCAGATCTACAGCCTTGTTCTTGTTTATCGTGGTTTTTAACTAGGAGCCATTCCAGGTCTCTTGTGTGAGGACAACTAGCTGGCTGCTGGGTAGGAAACCCAGAAATCCATTAACCAGACCAGGAACTGAGTGCCAAAATCTCAGCTAAGGAATCGTGAGCAGATGAGGTGGGATCCAACCCTCCTGAATTTGACAGGCTGACCTCCATGTATCTGGTCTAAACTGGTCCATCTGAACTCTTGTCAGAGGAGAGGTTCAGCTTTCTCCAAAGAACAGACTGTTTCACCCTAAGTTTGACAGCTGCCCTTCACGGTCCTTAGAAGACGCCTCTGTCTTCCCTTTATTTTTACAGAAAGCCCGATTAACTGAAACTAGGTGTTCCCTGTAGGGGAAAGGAAGGCTGTACTTGGCTGCTGCAGCTAACATGAATCTCTCACACTCAGATTGTTTCACTGAAGCCTTTCTCAACAGCTCTGCAAAGAACAAAACCTCTGAGCTGGCTAAAAGCAAGAAGCCCCCACCCCACAGGGGTGGTCCGCAATGCTTCAGTCACAGTTCGCCAGCGTTGCAGCTGCACGGCTGCACAACACAGCGGTTACAGAGCGGCTGTCACACGCACACACAACTGTGCAAAGAAGAGATGCTGAGCACAAATCACTGCAGGACACGGTGATGAGGTAACTGGAACCAGAAGAACTTCCACCACTGTTTCCAGCCGTGTGCAGCGTTCTCGTTCCACACTCCTACCCCTAGTCCAGTTGTGTGGCACAAACACCACGCTTACGCAGAAACCTGATCTGCAGGCAGGACTGCTGCTACTGCGAAGGGCCACGTGCCGGTACTTTCACTGCAAGATGCAGGTTTTTCACTTCGTTTCCACCACTGTTAGACAGCTGCCAGGATTTAAACTCCAATACTCTTTCATCCAAGTGCAGTGAAGACACTTGAGATTACACTTCAGTGTCCTTGATATCACATATCTCAGAGGAGAGCTTATTGTTTGGACTGCCTATTCCAGAACTCAGGTTTTGCTATTTCCCTCTCCAAAGGACAGCAAAAGCTTTTTCTCCATGCTCACGGGCACATCCAGCAGGACCTACAGCCAGCAGCTGTGGCTGATTTTTGGTCCCTGTGCCTCATAGGGCACCGATCTCTAGCCATCAGAGGTAAAGCACAACGGTTTATAATCAGGAGACAGACAGGATTGTTTAATGGCCACTTCACAGCGTTCAGCTCTATCGCCACAGTTCACAGCGCGTAAAGACGCTCTTTAGCGAGCTGACTGTGCTCTTGGGAGGAAGGAAGACAATCTCAAAAGCTTGGGGCGAATCCTGGAAATGGACAGCTCCAGCAGCACGTTTTGCATGGTCTCCCAAGCGTCAGTAAACTGTTGAACACAGCACTGCAGAATAACAGAGTCCTTTGAGAGCCCGAATTTGGGGTGTGTTACAGGAAGAGCCCAACCCACAGGGCACGAAAGCCAAGAAAACTTTCCACTTTCTCAGGCTTTGAGACAAACGTTGTGCTGAACTCCCAAGGACCTCAGAAGGAAGAGACATCTGACCACAGATTTGGCCCAGAAATCAACTCTGATTTTGCATCAGCAGTTCTTCCCTTCTGGATGGCAGGTAAACACTTCCACAGCGTGAGTGGAACTAGACAGAAATACCTGGGACACCACAAATAACTACCTTGCCAGAAAAGCTGAACACTAGCCAGAGCCTAATCCAGTCCCAGAGGTCCTATGGCCTTCATAGACTATAAATTATTAATACAGCCAAGACCGGGCCAGAAGAGGGAACATAGGAAGCAGCTCAAGATGGTGCATAGGCGTTGAGTGGCTTGGATGCCATGAAAATTACTGGAGTTCATTTGACCTGTCCTACACAAGCTGAGAGCCAAGATGTGGCTTTAGCTAGTCACTTCTTTGGTGCCAGGATTCTGACTTCACCAGTGCTCGGTGTCATACCTTAAGTCTATTGCTTGCTACTCCCACAGAGTGGGGACTCCTACAAAGCACTCTTGATCCTAACCAAGCGGGAAGAAACCAGTTCAGGTCTAAGAGCTCTGTGGGCTGCTGAGAGCTCACCTGCTGCTGAGCATCACGTGAGGAAATTAGCAAGTTTCCCCTAACTTGGCTTCTCCTCGAAGACAGCCCATCTTCCATGAGGACGGAAGGAGACAGCGCGAGGCTACAGCGTCACCTGGAGAACTCTCCGTAACAGAACCAACTTGCAAGATTTACAATTCTAGGGGCCATCAGACTGAAGACCTACGCTTTGAACACAGGGGGAAACATCTTCCCCTCCCACTTTGTCTGTGTGGTTCTCACCAGCTGTCTGCACGGGTGGCACATCCAGGGACTGTGCGGAAAACAATCCCATGCCAGGAGAGGGTAGACAAGATGACCTTGAACTTCTGTGCTTTTTTCGGACAGCTGTGCTGGCTGACATCCTCTGCAGGAGGACCTTGAACGCCAGACTATGCTCACAAGAGATAAACAAGTGTGCAAAACGTTTAGGGGACAAAACACAACAGCTAACATGGATTGAAATCTGCCTCTCTGGGCTCTCCTTGCTGTCCATACAGCCAGGGACAAAGGCTGCTTTAGAAGCAGCTATTTGAAGCAGACAGATGGCTTCTTGAACTGTTACTGCTCTCTGTGCATGAATCTAGAGAGGGGGTTCCCAGAGCTAACAACAAGCTTCATTAACGTCTTCCTCTAACATTTTGCTTCGGTCCTTTTGATGTAGAGGAATATTTTATTCCAAGGAAAACCACGTGTGCCTGGTCTTCAAAACACTTCTGGGTAACAGACTCTGGGTGGGTGCAGCTTGTATGGCTTGAAGTTAGTCACACTAGTGCTGCAGATCACAGGGAACTTCCTGGAGCAGCAGGCAGGAAATGTACTGAGCATAAACATCTGGACAAGAGTTTTTAAAAATAAATAATTCAGAAGTTAGTTGTTTTCCTTCTTTGAAAGGAGTAAGTAATGGCCATTGTGACTAGTCAACCCAGTTTCTGGGAATAAGGAGCTTCTACATAAGGCTGAGAAGTTAGGATTTACAGTCTCATCCTGCCCTGCAGACAGCTTAGCACTTCAGACCAGCATCATCACACACCTGGCTGGCCAGCCTGGAGCGACCAGAGATCATCATCCGTTATAACACTCTACAAAAGCCAACCTAGTTCACCAGTTGTGAACAGACTTTCAGAGTCCAGCTGGTGCCTACAGACAACTGGCAATACACTTCTGAAGTCCCTTTGTGTACAGTGAGACTCTGGGCAGCTCAGAAATACACTCTTCACTCTTAGCTGTGTCTTTCACAACACTGTGCGAGAGAGGTCGGCCACTGCCTCAGTGAGCACAGAGCCACTGAGGAGCGAGCGCACCTCTGCGTGTCTCGTGCATGCACACATGCACACTGAGCATTGCAGCAGAGTAACGCGCAGGCAGAGTTCATCTCTCCTGTTGGGGGATGAGAACTGAGCCCTGCACAAGCGCTTCAGACACAATGTGTGCGTGAGGCATCTGGGACCATCTACCTGAGCGGGTTTACCGGGCACGATCTGGATTGCAGAACTCACGCAGGCCACCTCTACTAGACACCAGCCGCTCCTCCTTCCCGCTAAGGGTGTGAAGCACTGATGGAACAGGATGAGTCCTACAAAATCAGCACATCTGAACTCTTCACGGCATGAATTTCATTTAAGGATCCACAGTTCTGGAGATGGTCTTTTATTCAGCCATGTGGAACCACCTCTCTCGAGTGTGGAACACTGCAGGCTGAGCACATCCTTCAGGTTTAACCCTTCAGGGAACTAGACTTGACCCAGAATGATTGTCTGGTGGAGTTAATCCTGCTGGGAGTGCCTCCAGATAACCTACTTCAAGGCACGAAAACTAGATCTAAACACGTTGGCAGAGTTTCTCCCCCTGCAGTGTTACCCGAGTGTCCTTTGCTAGCAGGCAAAAGCATTTTTCTGAACGTCTGTGGTCCCGAGTGTCCCAGAAGTGGGGTTTACGTGGCCACAGTTACAGATTCACAAAGATAGACTTACAACACTCGAGTGGCTGCTCTGCAAGCTCTCAGCTCTACCAAAGGCTCAGCAGTGCTCTGCTCTCACAACTCAGGGAGCAGATGGGAGCTGATACGTTCGGGCTGACGCTACGCCACACGTGACACTCGCAGGCAGTTACAAACATGCAAGTTCAGGGTGCCTTATGATTGTCTTCTTGCCCAGTTTTCTAAAGCTGTAGTTTTAACACCTTTACATTTGCTGTAGCAGTATCTACAGTCACGTGTACGTGCTGGTACGATGGACCGCACAGCCCGTCTGTCGCATAAGCTGTAACCGCTGCTGGCTGGATTAACTGCGCTAACGAACCACAATGAGAACAATATTTCTGATAAATAAAAATGCTAATTTCACTGTTTAAAAAATAATCCTTGTTTGGGAACAGTTGCTTTATCCCGTGCTACATCACATCTCCTCCCCTCCGTCTCTCAAAGGCAGTTGTCTTCACGGGCACCCTGTAAGGGCAGTTTAGCCAGGTCAGGCGTGGTTGCTACAGCCAAGCACCATTTGGACACTACAACGACCCAGAACAAACGATGTAGCTGGAATTGCACCGCATGCAAATCAAACTGCTGCAATCAGGCCGAGGCAAGCTTTCTACATAAAACACATTTACTTGTAGCTGCAGTCTCTGCTGTTAGTGGACTTACAGATCACTTAGGCAGTTAGAATCTGCAGCTCTACTTTCCACACCCTTCCTGCCTGTTGATGTGGCTCTCGAATTTGACCTTCAGTCTGTGCTGTGTTTTCCAATCCAATTACAGAATCACAGTGTTATTGAGGCTGGAAAAGACCTCTAAGATGATCAAGGCCAGCCCATGATCTAACATCACCACAACCAGCTAGACCATTGGACTAAGTGCCACAGCCAGACTGTCCTTCAACACCTCCAGTGATGGGGACTCCACCACTGCCCTGGGCAGTCCAGTCCAGTGTCTGAAGGACACTGTGAGGAAGGGCTTCCTAACATCCAACCGAAAACCTTCCCCAGTCAGACCCTAACCTCTTGTCCTGGCACTGGTTGCCTAGAAGAAGATGCTGACACCCACTTGACTACAATCTCCTTTCAGGTAGTTGTAGAGAGGGTATCTCCTGAGTCCCCTCTTCTCCAGGCTAAACACCCCTCAGCCTGTCCTCACCAGAATTTCCCTCCACTCCCTTCCCCAGCCTCATTGCTCCCCTAGACCTGCTCTAGCCCCTCAATCTTTCCTGAAATGAGTGGCCCAGTGCTGCCCCCAGTCCTCAAGGTGAGGCCTCGCCATTACCCAGTACAGGCAGAGGGTTACTTTCCTAGTCCTTCTGGCCATACTGTTCCTGATACAATTCAAAAGCCTTTGGCTAGCCTTTCCCTTCTTTCATAGGAAACACACCTCTCTGCGACCAAAGCAGCAGTTAACCCCTGCAGAGGTTCGTGTTTCCCCCCTCCTGTTGGTACACAGCGTAGTAACCAAGCTGTACAGACGCAGGCACCGACCTTTGGATGGTGCGTGGCGTTTCACAGCTAGCACACAAGGTATTCCCGACCAAGTAACGGCATGCAAAGGTCACATGTGGGGCGAGTACCAAACATTTTGCCAACAAAACGTTGGCTATAAAGACAGCTAGGGTCTCTCTCGTATTATGCACGAGCCAACACTTAGTGAGTGAACCAACAAGCATCCAAACTTGTATTTCTGCTGTTAGCTTCCCTAAGCACGTGCGCACTAGGACAGAACCCCAGCTTCAGCAATATATTATGAATCCTTTATAATTCTACCATAACTATAGTCAGATAATCCAGTAGTCATGAAAACTGCTAGTTTGACAGAAGCAGAAACTGAGTGTCTTCCCAGCTACCCAGCAGATCAGCACAGGAAGCATAAAGAAGCAAAATTCCAGCTTCTTGGCCAGGTATCTCTAGCACAGAAGGCAGTTGTGGGCTGCTGAGACTGGCACATGCGAGCAGCACAGGGAACACTGAGGGTTTAACACAACCACAATGTTTAGGTTGGAAAAGAAAGTACTTACCCCACTGTATCGCAGCGTACCAACAGGGTGAGATAAACCAGAGTGAGAGAGAACACACTATGAGCTCACACTCTTACTCACAAACTAACACCCTTAAGGATAAAGACTCCTCCCTGCTTTTACTTTTTGCCTCGCTGCTGGCTTTCCCTACGAGGTCAGAGGTGTGATCTTAAAAAGCATCTCCCACCTGTCCCCACTTTCCTATAGTGGTTCCTCAAGGGCTGTGAGCAGCCCCACCTGGAGCTCCCCCACCCCTGCCCACGAGACCGTGACTCCTATCAGCCCCAGCTCGGGGCTTTGGGTGTGTGCTGGGTTCCATGTCAGGACCCCCAGCCCGGGGCTTTGAGTGTGTGCTGGGTTCCGTGTCAGGACCCCCAGCCCGGGGCTTTGGGTGTGTGCTGGGTTCCGTGTCAGGACCCCCAGCCCGGGGCTTTGGGTGTGTGCTGGGTTCCGTGTCAGGACCCAGAACGAAACTCGTGTAGCTCCCAAACCGCTCCTCTCTGCCCGGCAGGAGGAACGGAAAACGTGCGCGAGGGTTCCGACAGTGAGGTGGTTCTGGGGGGACCATCGTGAAGAGCCGGTCCCGGAGGAGAGACAAGAGGCTCGGCTCGGCTGCCTTCCCCTGCCCTCGAGCGAAGCCCCTATCAGCTGTCGGTGCAGATCGGAGGGGATCCACCTCGCACCTGAAGGCGTTCTCGCCTTGAAGCGCTTCCGAGCGCGGCTCTGTTTTCGCGAGGGGGAGCAGGGCTGGGGGCTTTGGGTGCGCGGCGTCCAGGAGAGCGCCGGCAGGTTCGGGTCGCAGAGCGCCCGGCGACCGCAGGGGAAGGGTCGCGCGGTTTCCCCTCCCCTCCTTCTCGCCCCACGCGGGAGCAGCCGGCTGCGAGCGCCCTCTGGTGGCTGGGGCCCGGCATGACACCGGGTTGTCTTCTGTACCGGGGGCTTCCCTCTGACCTCTTCCCTCTGCTGTGGAGGTCTGACTGCTGTTGGTGGGTCTCTTCCTTTTCCATTTATTTGGTTTTGAATAAAATTACAATTTATTGTAATTTTGAAATTTGTTTATATTCCTTTCTTGTATTGGTGGGAGGTGAATCCAACAGTGCATTCTGGAGAGTTCCGCGTTTAACCCTCAAGCCAGCGCAGGGTGCAAACAGTGGATCTTTTCACTAGCCCACTCATACCCTAGAGCTGCCAGCACAACTTGTGTGGGTTACCTTATCCCTTTTATGATAGGTGTGAATTAAAGGAACATCCTCATTACTATGTTTAAAGGATTTAAGTTACTAGACCTTGCTTAAAATGCACAGAAGTCTCCCAGAATTTTCAGAAATCCCTAAAAAATCACCAGATACAATTTTTTAAATTATCTTTTGTAAAGATTGCAACTATTAGACTTAAGGAGTAATAGGCAAAGTGTAAGAGGAACTGACATCTCTAAATGCCTCTGGCTTTTATAGAAGCCTTTAACATAGGTTCTCAGCCAGACATCTTGAGTGACTGGTAGCTTAGTTTCCAAATCCAAAGCCCTTTCAGCACTGGCAGACCAAGAGAAGTACAAATTTTCTCCTGTCAGTTTGGTCCAAACAGCTTCTACGCCCTTGATTCAGTGATTTGAAAAATGACAAGAGTTTGTAAAAGTGCTGACAGATGCTATAGCCTGGCCCTCTCATGATCAGCTGATCTCAGCTCCTAAATGGGGAAACAGATCATAGGTAAGAGATAGTCCTGTTGCACAGAAGCAAAAGGTGTGATGTCAATAGACTTTTACAGAAAAAGAAAGCTCTGCGGAAGGGATAAAGTAAATAAGGTAGTTTCTCCTGCTGCTGCTCATGTTGGCAAGGTCACAGCCCTCTTCAGGAGCTGCCTGCCTCAAGAAATAAGAGTGAACCACAAAGTATATTCAAGTCAGCTGGAGCAGACTGAGTATTTTTGCCCCCTGAGATTCAACTTCTAGAAGGCAGCCCTTCTTGACAAGGGTGGAAAGAACCTAGGTGATGAGAAACTTACTTACACCCATTTAACATATGGTGGGCATTTTCTCTGAGAACAGGGTCTTCAAAGTTTGCTTAAGGAATGAGGATTAAGTGCTGATTTACACCTTACTGGCACCACTCCAATGACTACCAAGAGGTCCTTGGTAAGAGAAAAGGAGAAGCAAGGAGAAGATGTTGTCTGTGGCAGCAGTTAGCTTAGCATCAGGTGAGCACTTAGGTTTTGCAATGTGGCAAAAGCAGTTGTGAAGGGCTTCCACAAACACAAAATTCAAAAGGTGTTAGAAAGGTTTAAAATGGGAAAATAAAGCACTTAACAGGTTGAGAGTGTTATGTGTAATTTGACCCCAAACAGGTTATTCTGTTTGGGGTCAATTACAACTTATTAAATAAGAACAAGGAAAGAGATCTTAAGGGTGTCTAGGGGTAGCGGTGGGTGCAAGGACGGGGTGGGGGTTAAACACCATCCTTCCTGCACTCCTGCACCCCGAAAATGGCTCAAGTCCCCTCTTTTATACCCCATGGATGGCCCTTCATTGGTCAATTAGAAAAACAACGCCGGCTCCTCACTGGGCTAGGTGTCCTCTGTGGAAAGAAGCCGGCACATCATTGGACAGTTCTTAATGAACTCGGGCTTTTCATTGTTGTTAGGGTCCTTCCTGTTGTGGCGTGGTCTCTTCAGGTGTCTGAGAAGATGCCTCGAGCGTGAGGGTCCTTTGGTCTCCTGAGGTGTCTGGGAAGACGCCTTTCCAAAGTGGCGTAGCAAAGAGGACTTCGTAGTAACAATACAACAACACTAAACACAAAGTGCATGAATCACCACAACACATATAACAAGAGTTACGAGAAGAAATGTGACCAGGAACCCTTAAATGCAGAAGGGGCTGCCTGGGGAATGGTGAACAGGCTACCTTCTCTTCCCATTTCTTCAGCAAATCTGCCTTCTCACAGGACAGTGCTGCCTGTTGGCTCTCACTCAGACACACACAGTGATGCTTTTCCAGGGGTTGCTCTGTGCAGGGAACACTTTTCCTCCAGGTTTTCTCTTTCTCACACTGTGGGAGTATTGGTTGGCTGGTTGGCTTAGGTCAGAAGTGGCTCTGAGCACCTGGCCTGGCTTTTCTACCCCTTTACTCCTGATGGAATCATCTTGTGAGCGCACCTGGGTGGCAGGATGAGGAACAGTGTCTCCTGATGGGAACAGAGATGGTGCAGAAGTGTTTCCTTAAGGCACTGGCCAGAAACCTGACGATGCGTCACGTGCGGGTAACTGTTGGGCAGCAGTGATTTCTCGGGTGGTGAGAGTTGCTGCCTTCGCTGATACTGACTTAATGGCTTGGGTCTGTCCATAAAATTGGGTCAGGCTTTTCTTTCTACCCTGACCAGGTAGTGTTCTGACTCAGCTAATTCTTCTGGTTATTTAATTACCCTTGGACAAGGTTTGCTCATTTATTTTACCTCTGCTTAAAACCAAAGTAGTCTTATATGGATCAGGAGTTACAGGATCCCAGAAACAATTAGCCCAGTGCATGTTGGCTGCAAGTTCCCTTATAACTTGCCTTCATTTTCAGGTGGAGTTTTTCATTCTCCTTTCAATGAGCATTACCTTTAGATAAAATCATCCTATGAACACACATTTCATTAACAGATACCTTCCAGCTTACTAGCTAACAGTGAAGAGATTGCAAAATGCCTCATGGCACAGAATGCTTCTGCAGGTGGAAGCTGCTTCTGCTTTGCAGGCAGGACAGACTAACAAAGGGACAGGCTGCACAGGGGGAGATCTCAGCTCCCATGGCACTTCCTGCTCACCTGGCTTGTTAAACACACTGACAGCATCTGTCATGCCGTGACTATTTACTGCAGCTTCTGCTCACCTGGACCAGCTTCTCCTCTCCCAGCTCTTTGGCCTTAGTGGAAGAGGTGGTCGATAGCAGACTCTGTCCATCTGAATGGAACACAACGAGAAGCAGCAGCCAAACCATCACCTGAGCGGCCATGTCAGGTTTTGTTTCTCTGCAAGTAAATTTGATTTTGCACCAACACAGAGTCTGCTTCTATCACCTATGGCAGGACAGGTCTGTGATGTGTTTCTGAAATGGTGTGGCGCCTTCGGCCATCGAAGGCCACAGATTAGCAGAAGGTTCAGAGGAGAGTTAACCATCCATCAGAACAAGAGTGGCATCTGCAATGACTCCTGCTGGGACAAAAGGCACAAGAGCTGTTAATTCTCACGCCTCAGGATGCAATTGAGCAACAGCTGGAGTCAGGGACGATTTCCTCGGTGACAGAGCGTTGCACAACTCTGCGTAAGGGCCACTTCTGCCTACATCTGAGACGGCTGGCACCAGCTCAGCTGAAGACAGAGGGCCAAACTAAATGGTCCCCTGGTTTTTCTGTAGCAGCTATGATGCTTGCACGCTGATAGCCACTGTGACAATCCCAAGCTGTCTCAGGCGTCGACGGCTGCTGCTTCGTTCTCTGTTTTCCATCTGCTTTGGATAACCTGGAAATTAGCTCCAGTTGAGCCTGCGGCTAAAACTGGTGTCAGCAAGTAGCTACACGAGGACGTGGAAGTGCAAGAGACCCTGCAACGAGCAAACGTCTTCCACACCCACCTGCTTACCTTTACCTGCACTCACTAATGAACAGACTCTCTGTGGGGAGAGCCATCTGCAGAAAGAAACCTTCAGCAGCTTCAGCGTCACCGCGAGTAGTTTTGTCTTGGCAGTCTGCTCTCAGGGGAAGCGCTAGCCCGATTTCCATGGCCCTCAAAATGGAAATGATGGAAATAAGCTCCCAGAAAACAAAACGCTAAAGGATAAAACACCAAAACCAGAGACCCTGAACCTTGTTCCCCCTCCTAGATCTACTAATGCACTGAGGTGCTGACTGGCTGAACCAGAGGCAGCTCCGCCTGGAGCTAGGGTCAGGAGACATTTTGCAAAGCTTCTTGCAAGTGCCAAGCCAGCCTCCTCCCCCCACCACTGAAAGGCTCAAACCAAAACAGACCCTCTTCCCCCCCTTGAGAAAGCTGAGTCTCATCTGACACCCACAAGCCTAGTGCTGTGTAGACCATCCCATTGCTAAAAATCCCCACATGATGGTGACATTTGTTAGTAGCCTAGATCTGTTCACTCCGTCCTGTGTCAATGCTCACCAGTGGAAGAAGAATTTGGCTTCTCTTAGCCCTGTGACCTATATTCTGAATGTCAGAGAAGGCATCTCGTAGTTGAAATCAAACAGCTCTTCTCTCTGTCCCTCAAGCCTGGTTTGAATAGAGCACTTGTGACTGGGACCCAGGGTATAACCCAGTTGGGATGGTGTTCTACTTCCTGCATACCAACCCCTTCTTGAATTAATCCAAATGATTAAAACAAGAATCCCAGAGCACACACAGGAGCCATGAAAACATGTGGAGCACAGGGCATCGGTAACTGGGAGCAGATTCGGAGCTAGCCCGACGCACACAAACAGGACCTTTCTCAGGACCTGGTAAGTAAGTAGAGAACCACGGCATGGAGAGCGTTTGTCCACAAGGCACTGAACAAGAGCCGCGCCTGGAGTGACTGGTGGGTGTGAAAATCGCGTGTGGCCTCACGCAGACCACAGACAGTCAGTGAATTAAAAGAGGGCAGGTTCACACCTGACATGGTTAAGCTTCCTGCTTCAGAGGCTGGTGCTTGTTTGAACCACCACGCACAGACCATACACAAACTATAGCCTAAAATTCATTAGCTCTGACTGTACCTGTGTAGCTCCTTTACAGAAAATAGAGGTGAGTCTGAAAAAATCGTGTGAGGACCTACTGAGCTCTGTAACCTGAGCACAATGGGGTCTGGCTTTTATTTTACAGGTTGCTGCATCCTTGCGATCAGCCCATGCCAAGCATTTCCCTTCATATGTTGTAACTGAAACTGCAGACCCGCAGCTGCCAGGCTGGAAGCCAGAGTGGAGATGCTGCTGGGCTTTCATCATCTCCATCCCATCCCATTCAGGACATGGCTGCATGGCACAGTGGTAAGGCAGGACATGTTTTCACTAGTATCCTCCTCATTACTTCTGCAGGGAGAGTCCAGTTTATAAATTGGACAGAGAAACTAAGAGCAGACAGGGATGCTCAGGTGCATTTTCTGGACCTCTGAGCTGGCAGTGTGTTGGCCATTTTCGAGAGACCTATCACCTCATCACTACAGCAGTGCTGCCAGGAGCCACCCGGCAGCCAGGACCCAGGGCTGTCTCTCCACATCTCCAGGCTTTGCAGAAGGCTGAGCTTACGAATCCAAACTGTAGAGCAGGTCTGAATGCAGTCCTGAGTTGAGTGCACTTGTTCAAAGGACCCGAGACCTCAACCTCGTGTCTTAATTGCTTTGCAAGACCCACTTCTCATCTTTGCAAGAAGGACAGAATAACCCAGGACTCTGATGGTCTCAGCCCTCAATGCGAGGAGGATGAGAACGGTGCATACACGGACGCCGAGCTGTGGGAGGAGGAACAAAACCAAAACCGTGTCTCTCTTACAACCAGCTGGCACAGATTTTGCAGTTTCCAAAAGGAATAGAAGTTACTGATCCATAAACAAGTTGAGAATAGTCTGCTTTCTGTTTACTCCTGGTGCAGTGATGAAAACCACTGGGTGAAGGCCAAGTGCCAACCTCGCTCAGCCACCCCACAGTGAAACAGCCGCAGCTTTGCCGACCTGACTCAGTCCGTCAGTCACATGCACTGTCCCGGTGACGAGGCCTTGGACAACCCTTGTTCCTCTGCCACAGAGGGCTGTGGCTGCCTTGGAACAGAAAACTTGGAGTGGGGGGGGGGGGTTATAAATATTTGCAAAACTATTTTCTTGGTTTTGCAAAACTCAGTGAAGCAGCTCAGGGTCTGAAGCTGCCAGAGGAGGGTTAGGTTGGATGTCATGAAGCCCTTCCTCCAGGGAAGGGGGATCAGAGCCTGGACTGGACTGCCCAGGGCAGTGGTGGAGTCCCCATCCCTGGAGGTGTTGGAGGACAGCCTGGCTGTAGCCCTTAGTGCCCTGGTCTGGCCGCTAGGCTGATGAGATCAGAGGGCTCTTCAGCCTCAATCATGCTGGGATTCTGTCCTGGTCAAGAAGGGTTTTAGTCCTACCCAAGAAGCTGCAATTCCATAATCCAAAAGGAAGGCCACAGAGGTAAGGAAAAACAGTCTGATCGAAAATGAACCATTAAAGCAGCTATTAAAAATAAATATAACTAATGAGAACTTGGGCAAACTAGCAGAAATTAATGTAAATCAGAAATTAAGATTGAACATTAAGTAAAGAAACGAAATGCTGAGATGAAAAAATAAAGTTGTTGTGGGACTAACCTTTTCAGGACTGTCAGTGGCAGAGTGGTAGTGTGAGAAAGCTGTTCAGAAAACCAGCCCTCAGGCAATGCCCATGTAGAGCCCGAGCATTTTGGCATCTTTACACCCTCTGCACATGGTGAGGACACACACCAGAGGAGCTGTTGGTGCTTTACACGTGTCACAGAAAAATCAGAAAAAGATTGTGATTCAAGTCTGAGAGTCATCTCGTCCATTTTCTGCCCCCCAAACACCTTCGTCTTCTGTGACGGCTACTTGTGTAACGTGTCAGATAGACCTCCAACAACGAAAAATCTGCAGTGTCCTCTGGCAGTCTGCTCCAGCATTCTCCTGCTCCCAACCCACAAAGCTGTTTCCCATCCAGTCTTTCCCAATATCATTTATCTCTTGCTCTGGATGAAGCCCAATGCTGCTTGTCCAAGCCCTCGTGGTCGCTGAGAGCAGAACACTGCTTTCATCCTTGCCAAACCCCTACAAACTTAAGCACAGTTGTCTTTCTGTTGGGCAAGACCAGGCTGGTTCTGCAGCTGTAGGTCATGTTTTCTAGACCTCTGATCACTTTCGTCACTCTTGTTTGGATTACCTCCAAGACTTTCGCGTTTTTCTCGACGTGTGCTGCCCAAAGCCGACCTCCAGCTGAGCCTGCAGCAGTGCTAAGTGGAGCAGAAGGGTTGTTTCATATGTCTTGACTTGTTTATACATCCCTCTGTGATGCTAGCCTTTCCATAACAGCTGGCTACTTCTGTCTCGTGTTCCGCTTACGATTCACTCTGTTTCCAAGATGAGCCTCTAACGAGTGGCTGCCATCCTGGTTATTCTCTTGGCTTTCCTCATCCTCTGTCTATGGGGCTGATTTCTGTCTTGTACTGGCTACTACTGAGTTCCTGTCTTTTTTCACACCATTTCTTCAGTTTGAGAACAACATTCTGACTTCTTTTCCTACTCTTGTAGCCTGTTCTCTCTCCCCTCCTGAAGGTCAGTCCGTTGTGAAAATAGTGAGTGCACCCAGACTCGGGGCAGCAAGCCACTGACAGCGTCCAGTCACCAGCCATGGACCACTCTAGCAACTGCCCAAAAGTGCCATCAATCTCATTTTGGATCCTCATAGGATGGTTAAAACTCCGTTAATGGGAAGATAGACAACAACTGCTCTGTTACTGTGCTAAAGAAATGAAGCATGAACTGCTCCTGGCAAACCCCTACTAGCTCTTGGCCTACTGAAATAGTTTCCACTTTGACAGAAGACACTAAACAAAAACTACTAAAACTTAACCTTTATTCACTGGTCGAAATGTCAACTTTCATCCAAGATCTTAACAAAAGCTGGTTGAGTGTTATTTTCCAGTAAGTTTGGCAAGAGCAGGACAGTTCCAATAGAACAGGAAAACCTTAATGTTGGGTCAGCATCAGAAAAAGATAGAGAGGATGAACCGGGGACAGTCCTGATCTTTCCAAACATAAGTCTAGATGCCTCAACAAGTGATGAAGGAGTTAATTCATACAGAAATCGCCTACTACAGCCTTTGTGGTGAGGCGTTTTTTCACAACAGACTTCGTGTCTGAACAGCAGCAGTATTTTGTTCGATAAAGCGGCAGGAATCAGTGCGATAGCACTAAGGCTTTGTTGAAGTTCGACGTGCTATTGCCACCATCGGGACACGACAGTCGTCACTAAAACTACTTAATGCAACAGAAACTGAAATGCAATTGTTTGTGGGAACCCATCTCTGAAGAGTCGCGACCTTCCCTGAACCTCTTGCGCAGGGTCTTGTTGTGTCGGCACAACAGCCTCTCAGGTCTCGGGAACCTCGTTTCCTCAGCCCTGCACAGAACACGGAGCGTGTGCCAGATGCCTCCAGACCTCAACAGCTACTGTTTGTTTGGGACAAAATCCTTCGGGACAACAGACAAAAATCTACAGTTTTCAACCTGAACTGTCTCCCCACCAAACCCGAACTTCCCACATCCTTCAGCTGTGTGCTGAACACAACTGGCCCATATCAGTGGCCAGTTAGTCCAGACTGTTATTTCTGTTTGATTTTTCCCCAGTCTGGTTTAGATCCTCCCCTCGTTTCAACCGTACAAGCAGAGTCTTTTCCCTTGATGTTTTTGTTGGCAAACAGTGTGGAAACCCTGCTCGCCCTGCCGCTTCCGAGCCAGCCTCAAGGAGAGCTTGTCTTTGCCACAGGTGTTTGACTGCCGGTGGCAAGTGCTGTGGCGACGCCTGGGGGACAGTAAATGCTGAAGTGGATGTGAAAGGCTGCTCCATGAGGTGCAGGGCATCGTGGCCCTGTAAATGGCAGCGGTTGTGCTCGGGTGGGTGATGGCCCCGTAGGAGCCTGTGTTTCCCTTGGAGTCAGCTCTAGGCAGGACATCTGGCTCACGGGCTGAGACAGGCTTGTTTTCCAAAGCTAACTTCGTGTCCTTTGGAAGATATTATTCAAAAACTCACTGGTCTGAGAGGAGGAGAGCCCGAGAATGATTGAACCACAGCAGAAAAACATCGTGAGAAACTACCACCAGCCCAGTTTTTACCGTCCATTGCAATTCACATTGGACGCTTTCATCGATGAACTTGTCTGCAGCCAGCCCCGCAGAGACGGCATCATCGTCGCACTGTGGGTTCGCTCACGGGTGTGGTTTCTTTGCTTGGGTTTTTTGCTTTGCTTCATTTTCTTCTGCACCCCCGGCCCACTGAAGGCAAGACACGATGTTCAAAAGGCCATTTATGTTAAGGAGCAGCTGCAAAGCAACAGCCCCAAACCACAGTCCCGAGCTCACCTATAGCTGACAGTCAGCAAGAGACAAACAAGGTCTAGTAAAATCAGAGCCTCACACAGCCACTTGCCTGAAACAGAACCGCTCAGACCCGAGGTTTGGCAAAGCTGAGACGTCTACCCTCCTGGGCACAGCTCTGGAGCTGCGGCAGTCACAGACCGTGTTTTGTGCGAAGGTCGTTTCACAGGGCTCTTGAACCAGCCAGGCGACAGCAGAGCTCGTAGCCAGCCACCTGAGAGATTAGCCCTGTGTTTCTGTGGAAGGGCTGCGCTCGCTCCGGCTAAAAGGAAGTGGCTGACTGATGCCTGGATGGCAAATAGGAAAGCTGTTCGAATAAATTACGGTGAGAGTGGATGAAGACTGGAATTCTCAGGCCAACCTGATCTCTCCTGTTGGCCTTCTTTTCACAAGACAGTGTTTTGAGACCGCGGGACTGTGAGTTGGTCCAAACGCAGTCCGAGTACCACCTGAGCAGTACGTTGACTACCTAAGCCTCACGTTTGTGTACAGAGGACTGTGTCAAACGGGTGTGGTGCAATAACCAGCGCCAGGACTCCAGCGTCCATCAGGGCTGTCATTCCGTTTCTCAGTGCCAAATGTCACCTCAGAAACTGACTTTGTACTGAACAAGAGATGTGACTGGGCAGAAGCAGTTAACTGCTGAGGATCCAAGGCAGAGTGCAAACATCCTTCCTTGTTTGCCTGTTAACAGCGAGTTGTCCCTACAAGTACCAAAGCAGTGACCAACCTGCTGTACATGTCAGTAGCTGCGGCTGCATGGAACGGGCACGGAGAGTCAAACACACACCCGTCAGACTTTAATGCTCCTTCCCTTCTAGCAGGCCAAATTATCACGAAAGGATCACAGAGGTGCACGCCTGTAACAGACAGCACCCTGAACTGCACCCACCAACATCACTGACCCAGCTCTGAAACCGCAGAAGGAAGGTTCACGCTGTATTAAGAAATGTTTGTTCTATTCTCACTGTTCCTGACTCGTTCTTGCTGCTTCCACTGGCTTGTTCTTCAACTTTGGAACTTTGTACTTCAGTCTTGCTGCTTCATAAAGATGCAGTTAACTGTATGAATCAATTTAAAATTGCTGTTGGAACCATATGGCAGGAGGACAATGCAGCCCATAGTACAACATCTCTTCACTGTGGCCCCACCAAGTGTCCTGAGAGTGCTCTCATCTTTCCTTTTCATTACACCAGCAGGGTGTAATCAGCATCGCTCACCCCTGCTTATCTCAGCAATTCTGTCTCAATATTACCCTGACAGAACACAAAGGTGGCTGTTAGAAGCACAGGATCATTAGGGATTGGAAGGGACCTCAAAAGATCACCTAGATCCAGTCACACAGGAACACATCCAGATGGGTCTTAAATGTCTCCAGTGAAGGAGACTCCACAACCACCCTGGGCAGCCTGTTCCAATGCTCTATCCCCCTCACCATGAATAGGTTCCTTCTGATATTTATGTGGAACCTCCTATGGCCCAGCTCACACCCATTACCCCTCATCCTATCACTAGATGACACTGAGAAGAGCCTGGCTCCATCCTCCTGACACCCACCCTGCAAATATTTATAGACATTAATGAGGCCACGGTTCAGTCTCCTCCTCTCCAAGCTAAAGAGACCCAGCTCCATCAGCTGCGGTTATTGCTGTCGTTGGATTCTATCTCGGCATCTCAGCACAAGGTCCAGCCCTGACTTTGTTGAGTTTCTGATGCTCCATGAGACGGTGTAAAGGAGTTATCCGAGCGGCAGACAGGGATGGGCACAGCTATGAGGCAGATATTCAGATGAGAAGTCTTGGCAGAATGTGAAGCAGTGCCTATCACCAATTACAGAAACAATAAAAAAACCAACCCTCCACACGGGTTCCGCTGGGAGGCAGAACAAGATAGGGTGGGAGTGGTAGTCACCATTTCTGCCAGATGTGGAGAGCAGAGAAAGGACAATGCTGGCTCCCTGCAAGATGCCTGTTCTCCCCCTGCCAGTTCTGAATGGCAGTAGTGCACATGAGTATCGATCTCCCAGTGCTCCCGTCGAGTATGAAATGTAGGCAGGATGGCTCAGACCTACCTTCCAAACGGGAAGCAGAACCAGCCAAGAAGGTTGAGCGTGACCTCTCTGCTGGTGAAGAGGATTTATTTCAACAGGTATCAGTTACCATGAGAAAGCGTCTAGTTAGAGATTTCCAGTAGAAAGACAAAGCACCACATTGAGTCTCCAGGATTCTAAAAGTAAAAGTTTTGGTTGTTTAGGTTTGGGGGTTTTTTATTGATTTTCTTGCAGTGAAACATTTGAGGCAATTTCCCCCAGCTTTACTTTGGTTTTTTCCTCCAGTTTCTTTTGTTTCAATAGCAAAAACAACAGAACAGGAAATAGTTCCATTTCCAGTCAGACAGTTTTCACATCATCTCCATTCCCAAAAAATGTTGGATCAGGAAATAAAGATGTATTTGATTATTTGTAACTTCTCAGGCACAGACAAGTCCCTGCGCAGACCGCGCTTCGACTAGGACAAGAGGAGCCATATCGTCTGCTTCTTTCTCACGCTCAGAGAAGCCCTCACAGGCTACCGGTGCTGCGGTGCCATTGTCTTGAAGGAAGGACTAGGGAAGTGAGAGCAGTCCTTTCCCTCCCTCCCATTCCTGCCACCCACAGCACAGTGATGTTAGTCATCTACAGAGAGAAAAGGTTCAGAGGGACAATAAATCTCTTTGAAATTGTTCTCAAGGTGGTAGATTGTTGCCTGCCTGGCACAGCACTGGGTTTGGTTTGTTGGACAGATTGGCAGCCTGCAAAAAACAAATCATTTAGATGCTGACTTTGTGCCTTCAAGTTTGAGCGTTTGCATCCAAGGCTTCTAGAACGTATCATAGACTCACAGAACATTAGGGATGGGAAGGGACCCCAGTGATGATCTGCCACAGCAGGATCCCCTAGATCCAGTCATACAGGAACATGGCCAGGTGGGTTTGAAATGTCTCCAGAGAAGGAGACTGCATAACCCCCTGGGCAGCCCCTGCCAGGGCTCTGGCACCTGCATGGGGAAGAAGGTCCTTCTCACACTGATGTGGAACCTCCTCTGCTCCAGCTCACACCCACTGCCCCTTGTCCTGTCACTGGGTGCCCCAGAGCAGAGCCTGGCTCCATCCTCCTGACACCCACCCTTCACATATTGATCAAAATCCATGGGGTCACCCCTCAGGCTCCTTTCTCCCAGCTCCCTCAGCCTTTCCCTAGCAGGGAGATGCTCCCCTCCCTTCATAATCTGTGGCTCTGTGCTGGTTGCCAGCCTAATTCTGTTGTCTGAAGGAACAACTTCGTTGAGACCAACATCACTCTGGTGACAGAGCACTCAGGAACTGAGATCAAAACCCGAGACGACTGAATTTCCAACTGAACGGTTGTATTATGGGATGAAAATGAGGCAGTAGCCTAGGAAACATGATGAGAGCTGGGAAAGGAAGATGCCTGGAGAAGCACCAGCAGACTAAAAGCAATGCTTCTGCTGAGTAAGTCAGGAAGATAAAAAGCAGAACAATCCAACTTCACGGGCAAATTAAAAACATAGAATGGGTTGGGATGGAGCAGCCCCCACAGCTCACCCAGTCCAAATGGGTTGGGATAGAGCAGCCCCCACAGCTCACCCAGTCCAAATGGGTT